>APFE031215693.1:6317-37681 GCA_000404065.3 Pinus taeda
CCAAAATGTCCTGAAAAGCAAACCAATCTCGACACTGCGAGCTCCCAAGTTAAAAAGTCACATGAAACCAATCAAAATGAAATTTTGAAAAAAAAAATCATTTTCAAAACTTATAAATAGAATTTTGGACTCACCATTGTTACTGTTCAACTTGGAGAGAAAATATTTGGAGCAAAAGGAGCAAATTCTTCGTACATCGATTTCAACCGTTCAAATCCCACTTAATCTTCCAAGTAACCCTTATACTTAGCTTGCAATGCATTTTGATTAATTTTAAGATTTTTGATTGATGTTTCATCGTTAAACTATTGACTAAAATTTTGTTGCGGCGTATACGCAGGTTGGTAATATGAAACCCACGTACACGCGGGCCCTATACGCGACTGTGTATACAGTAACCCGTGTATATGCCGCAAGCTAATTTAAATAAAAACTAATGGATGAAACCTTAATTTCTTTTCAGGATGACTATCACATGGCGTGAAAGGGAACATGCAGCGGTTGACAATGAGGTTATGAACGATCCTCAAGCCTTAGATGCTTTGCGAGGATGCGGCTTGCTCAAATTCTTCAAGCTGCCGAACATGAAAGCCAATGTGCGACTACTTGAACTGCTCATTAGATATTGGGATGTCGATGAGGAAGCATTTATGATAGATCAGATGCCACTCAGAGTGGAAGTGGAGGATATATACTTTATCACGGGTCTTTCCCGAAGGGGAGAGGTAGTACATTCCCGGGGCAGGACGCGGAGTAGTCTCTCTATAGAGGACTATGTACAGATATACTGCCCAAGGCATCCCAAGAAAGTTGGGAGCCAGATCTCCATTGCACATGTGGAGAGTTTATCACTCAGGATCATCCTGTTCACCATGGCTCAGGTGAATGGATCATCCTCACTGCATCAGGCATCACGGCTCAACATGAGTGTGGCAGTGGATTGTCTCACCACAGTGTTTGACTGGTGTACTCCTCTTTTGGCCAGCATGAAGAGCCAGCTCACTTCCATCAAGAGGGGACAAACCAAAAACTTTGGTTATGGGACCATTTTGTGCACCTTCTTCTTCGAGAGGATTCCCGCACTCCGACCCAGGGTAGCAGTTTCCATCAGCACCCCACGCGATCCACGTATGGGCTGGTGGGGAGGTTCCTAGGACTGCCTTCGACGATGATTTCTTCACCTGGTGGGATCAGTAGATCATCGCCGTCGACTACTACCCCTATTCTAGGCTGGACTTCCGAGGAGATCCAGAACTAGAATTACCGCCAGATGCAGCATGGGGCAAGATCGGTAAGAATTTTTTGATTTTATGATATTTTTTGATTTTTCAAATATAATGATGCAATTTGAAAAATATATTTTTTGATGAGATTCAAATGACTGATATGATGATCATGATCCAGATATTGGGCTAGTGCGGCCAGATGGACTCCCGCGGCACAGACGACGTGGCCGAGGAACCGAAGAGGCGGCTACTGAGACGGAGAGAACTCTAAACAAAGTCCAGCAACACCTGACTAGACTGAGTTGTCGAGTACCGATGGCTGCTATAGAGGAGCTTCCGGAGGATATGCAGTGTCATGTGGTTGGGATGCCACGTGACTGGGTTCACACTTTTCGGCGTGTGTCCAACGCTATAGTGACCTACTTGGCCGCTCATCCTGAGCCAGGGCATTAGATGTGCCAAATATGATTATGGGCATTTGAGTCCCAATTTTGTATATTTTTGGACGACATATGTACATTCGAGACACTTTTATGATGATATATATAAATATATATATATTAATAATATATTAGATACATCATTGACTTTTTTATGCTTTGATTTTATGATGAATGATTGATGTGCCAGTCTAATGCTTGATTAGCGATAGAATCCGCTAACCAATTATGAGATCTTGGAATATGCAAATAATTAATATAAACAAATGATCTTTGCAACAACCTCACTCTCAAATACTGGCGATATAAACATGGATCCCTTACCCGATAAATGTTATTTAATTGAGACACTATCAATTGAGAATCAAGATACACCACTAACGAGTCAACCCCATAAGAGATTGCCTCGGATAATAAATTAATAACGACAGTAGACTCAGCCATGTTATTCGAAGCAGGACCAATGCATATGCCTCTTGGTACCATCAATTGACCAGTTGGATAATAAAGTACCCAAGTTGCAGAAGCGAGATTCTGAGTGTGCCGACTAGCACCATCGATGAACCCAAAATAAACCAAGTCATCCATCAACACCTACAACAGCATACCAAAAAGTGTTGACGTCACGAAGCTATCGATAATATATGTACAAATATACATAATATACAAAGAAGCCATTGCCTAATTTCTACTTAAGCAAAGTACTTCTTTAGGTAGAGCCTATTTCGGGGCTCTGCCAGCTTGTTTCCTTCAAAGTCGACTAACTCATATGACCCTTTTTCTAAAACTCATTTAATAATGAAAGGACCATACCACATGGGCTTAAACTTGCCTGCCCCCAAAGCGTCTTTATCTTGATCGTAGACCAAGAGAAGGTCGCCTTCAAAAAAGACTTGAGGACAGACAGATTTATCATACTATGTTTTTACCCTTTTCTTATGGGCTTCATTCATCGTGGCGGCATCTCGACGCTGCTCATCGAGATGTTCCAAGTGAAGAAGACACTCTTCGAGACTCGAAGTCTCTGGGAGGAGCTCTACAGCTAATTTAAGAGATGGAATTTCACATTCGATCGGAAAGATAGATTCCATCTCGTAAACTAACTGAAAAGGTGTAAAACCAGTAGCAGTCTTTACAGAGGTCCGGTATGCCCAAAGAGCCGAATACAACATCACGTGCCAATTGGACCGATTTTTATCGATTCTTCATTAGAGTATTGTCTTAAGAGTTTTATTGACTGCCTCGACCTGTCCTTTGGCCTGAGGATAATAGGGAGTCGAATGCTCTTGACGGAAACCTAATTTAGAGGCCAATTCGGACATAAGTTGATTCTGAAAGTGACTTCCATGATCAGTGACAATCTCTCTTGGGACACTGAACCTTGAGATAACCTGATTGAAGAGAAACAAAGCTGTCGTGTCACTATCGTTTTTATAAGTGGGCATGGCTTTGGCCCACTTCGTAAAGTAGTCTACTGCCACAATAATATACTTGTGATTCACTGCTAAAGGCAGATTACAAGCTGTAAAATCAATACCCCACTTAGTAAAAGGACCGACCGTGACAACGGGAAAAAGAGGAGCTGGATGAGCACGCATCTTTCGAGTGAATATTTGACAAGGGTGGCAACGTTTGACCGCTTCCACACAGTCTTTAAAAAGTGAAGGCCAAAAATAGCCAGGACGTAAGATGCGCTGGGCTGTAGCAACCCTGATAGATGACCACCACAAGCTCCACTGTGGCAATCATTAAGCACAGACTCTGCTTCTTCCAAGGTTAAACAGCGCCGAAGGATTGAATCAACCCCTCGTCGGTATAAGGTATCACCAATGATAACATAGTTCTTAGCCAGGTGACATACTTTACAACGTTCATCCTTCGAAAAAGTAGAGGGAAACTTCGAAGTATAGAGATATACAATGATATCTCCATACCAAGGGTCGAGTGAAGAGATGAGGAATAAATGTTCATCGGGAAACTTTCCTCATAAATTGTGTCCTCTCCACAAGGCAGCTCAGAAATTAACACGCAAAAACCATGGATTTCTTAGACTTAGTTGACAAGAATTTGAGATCAAATTCTTGCAAAATGACTATCCATCTGTTATATTTTCCCCCAATCACTCGCCTACTGAGGACAAATTGGAATGGATTGACTGCCACTAAGACAAAAGTTTTGCGTAGCAAGATGTAATGACGGAGTCGCTGGACAGCATGAACAGCTGCCAAGGCTAATTTCTCTACCGGGGAATAGTGAAGTTCAGGGCCTATTAAGCCTCAGCTCAAATAATAAATCACGCGCTCGATGAGAGCATCGTCCTCCTGAACTAGAACCATACCAATGGTTGATTTTGCTGCTGCGAGATATAAAAGGATGTCTCTACCATAATCTAGTGGACTCAAAAGCGGGGTAGAGACTAATGATTTTTTCAAAGCATCAAACGATAATTGCGCAAAGTCATCCCATACAAATGGAACTCCTTTACGTAACAACTGCATGAACCCTTTAGTGATCTCGACATAGTTTGATATAAACTGACGTAAGAAGTTAGCCTTCCCTTGAAGACTCTGAAGTTGACGTATTGAAGACGGGGGAGGCAACCGAACTATTGCCTCAACCTTGAAGGGATCGACCTGAATCCCTTCATTCGACACTATGAACCCTAACAACCGACCAGATGTAACTGCGAAAACGCATTTGTTGGGATTCAACCGGATTTTATAAAAACGACATCGTTCGAAAACCATTCGAAGGTGACTAGGATGATCAGTCCTCTTCCGAGAACGAGCAGCCAAATCATCTAAGTATGATTTGATGATATGCTTAATGTCATGGAAAGCATAAGACATGGCCCGCTGAAAGGTAGCTCCAGCATTTTTAAGACCAAAAGGCATATTTCGATATGCAAAGGTTCCCCAGGGACATATGAAGGCCATCTTGTGTTGGTCTTCAGGACGGATAGAAATTTGATTATAACCAGAGAATCCATCCATGAAGGAAAAAATCTCGTTACCCGCACACTCGTCAATAATCTGATCAATAAATGGCGTGGGGTAATTGTCCTTAGGACAGGCCTTGTTCAAGTCCCTGAAATCAATGCATACTCGGATTGTTCATTGATTTTTATCTACAGGGACTTGGTTAGAAACCAAATCGGTAAGAGGAACAGGGTATATAAAACCCGCCTTTATCAGCTTCTCCACTTCCGCTTTGATAGCTACCGCTTTCCTAGGGTTGACCGGTCGAAGCCTCTGACGGACAGGTTTAGCATTTTGGTACGTCTTGATCTCATGCTGAACTATAGATGGGTCAATGCCAGGCATTTCCTCATAAGACCAAGCAAATACATCTCAAAATTCTTTAAATAAGTCCGGTATATTTGAATTTCTTCAGGGGAACACTCAATTTCGATGAAGATATTCTCTATTGTGTTAGGGTCCCTAGAGATTTTTATAGGTGTCGTTTTTGAAATCACCAACATGTTACCTTCGGCACAAACGTGTGCTGGAGCCAAAGGGTTTGACACCATACAAACATCGCTAGTACTGAGCTCGGAGAATCTAGACTCGACCTCTTGTAATGGAGGAAGAAAGTATGAACGATGGTGTAAATCTTCCCAAGGTCGATCTATACCCATCATTACTTCAAGAATCGCTTCTTCCGATGGTAAGACTGAATCCAAGTAGTCCAAAGCAGAGGTGGAGTCAAGGTTCCAAGCGGGGGCCACATCGCCATCTAACTCCTCTTCAGAAAAAGGAGTAGAATGGTCTTTTGTAGAGTTCACGATAGACTGATATCTAAGCTCAACTGCAGATATAGGGAATGCCATTCCATTCTCTTGTCCTTCAACTAATGTGGTCGTAGGTGAAGGCAAAGTCCAGGGGTCCGAAAAATAATGAGTTTGAAAGAACCCATCTCGAGAAAACTCCCTAGATGATGAAATAGCATTGATTTTTGCTATAGGAGAGGGAAAATCAAAGGTACCCATCAACGAGGAATACATCCATACTCGTAGATTCTCAGTAGGTGGACGAGGGTTATCCACTAAGGGAACAGTGGAGTCAGAAGTTGCTTGAGGATCAACTGGAGAATAGTCTAATTGATCCACCTTTACGATTTTCCCCTCATGAGGAAAGAAAATGACATGAAACAGAGTTGAAACAACGGCGTCCATTTCGTACACCCAGTTCCTTCCTAGGAGGAGATTATAATCTAATTTAGCATCGACGACTTCCACTTCAATATTAACGACCTTCCCCCCAACACATATAGGAAAGGCTAGGATAATCCCATGCGGCCTATGAGAATGGCCATCGAATGCAGTCAAGACTGTAGGTGAAGGAATGGCCGAAGGTGATCCGATAGCCTTCCAACATGACATCGACATAACGCACGTGGAAGCCCCCTCATCAATAATGGTTTGGAAAATATTGATTTTCCGGTATGTAGACTTTACTTGAAAAACCATGTGATAAGGGAGTCGCTTTTTGACATTTAACATGTCAAAAGTGAGCACTAAAGAATTAGCCAGATCTACTACCCCTATGGCGGAAAGAAAAGCACTTCTTTGAGCCAGACACGACTGGAGAACCTCTAAAGCGGACATAGCACATGGACTCTGGGCCAGATCCTCCATAATGGAGTAATTATGGGCTACCCTAGCATTAGGATTAATCGTCGCGCGTTTAGCGGAACCTTTCGGCATCTGTGGTATAGTCTCAACAGAGGGTCGCTCGATATGAAGGTCGGTACTTTCGGGAACAGCCTTATCCTTGGAAGTTTTGGCTTCACCATAATCACGTGACCGAGTAGCCACGTCGATGTTAGAACCCATCATGAAAACATTCGAGGATTTTTCCCCTTCCTGGTTGCCCCCTGCGGAGGTTCCAGGGTTTGAACTCACGCCAGCAAGAAGTTGCTGCCCTTGGGGAAAAGGGTTAGTTAATACATCTTTGGAACTGGAAGTCCCTTGCTTTCCTAACAAGCGCTGAGCGTCTTCAATCTTAGGGAAAAGATGAGTTAAATGGTCTCCATCGCATAACTTGCATGGAAACTTAACTTTCTTTTTCGACTCATTTCTACCCCCACCAGCATTATTGTCGGATTTGTTTGCATCAGGATTCCCATCCTAGTTCTTTTTCTTACCTCGTCCTTTCTTTTTCCCATTGGAATTTTGACTTCCTTTGGGATTATCTGATTGGACGACATTAATTAAAGAAGTTTGGGAAGCGGAAGGATTAGACGATGTGACTTGGTTGTTAGAAGCAGTTTGTAACGACAACTGCTGCAATTGATTTAACAAGTTCACCATATTTGTGTCTACTGACCCAACAATGCCATCCGCATGGGGACCTGGCTTCGGCTTAGCTACATCGACCTTAGATCCAGGAGCATCTGGCAAGTACTTTGATAGGATCCCAGACTGAGAGTAGATCAGTTCTAATTGCTGGGCCCTAAAGATGGCTTGCTCCTCGGAAAAGACGCTTGACATGCAAACATCCGTGGAGATCTCAGGTACCAAAGACTTCAAGAACCACTCGAGATAGTATTCTAGAGGGATTTCAGCTTTAATAAGCCTCTTTCACCATCTCCATTCCTGTATGTGATCAGAAATGTGAGTTGCCCTATCGTGACGAAAAGTAGCCAGCAGTTCAGTTCCGGCATCATACCGGATGGGCAGCTGAAAATGGTTCAAGAAAATGTTAGATAAGTCAGCAAATGATGAAAAGCTGCCCCCAGGCAAATCTATATACCACTTAGCCGCGTTACCAGTTAAGGTGCGTTGAAATAATATCAACCTAACCAAATCGTCGATCAGGGAGTTCGATGAGCACCATAAGTGGAACGTGGTTACGTGGTTGCCCGGGTCCTCACCATTTTTCCCTTCGAATTTTGGAATATACCAAGGGAGTTTAGTCGGGACCAGAGGCCAGGCCGGATTGTAGTTGATTGGGTCATTAGTTAACTTAGTGAGCTCTGGCAAGTTTAACGTTGCCAGAAACGGAAGTCTAGGCGGGGCTTGGGGATTCCACCCTGACTGGGTGGCGGCCCCGAAGCTCTAAAAAGATTGGCCTGGATTTTGGGAGGCACCAGGCTACCCGAAGTATTCTGTAGAACCCGCTGAGCCAAAAGGGAGACCTTGTGACCCAGCAAATCTCGGAGTTTGACCAACTCCGGCCGTATATCCACTAAACCCTGCAAAGTTTCCTCCAAAAGGACTGTAAGGAGTTGACAACCCCTGATATGGATTCCAAGCCAGGCCGAAGCTAAGGGAGGAATGCTTTGGAATGAACTAACAGTGGTATACGATCTGTTCCCATATTGGTCGTGGAATGGATTCCCAGTTCCGGCACTACTAAGCCCAGGGTTATTCCAACCTTGGAAAGGATTGCTGCTTTGTCCTACTGAAGAAAAAGGCATAGATCCTACCGTAGGGTTGGAATGTGGTATATGATCACTTCCGAATGGAAAACCTTGGAACAAAGCCGACCCACTCATCATGGACGTGGCAGCCCCAATCGGAGCTGAAGGAATGCCCGATGATTGGGCGCCAAATGGGAAGTACCCAGAACCGAAAGCATTTGTTTGGGAACTTCCACTCGTAAATGGAATGGAAGTAGACCCAACAACAGACGTGCTAGTAAAAGATCCAAATAAAGAGACGGATGGGATGGAAATAGTTCCACCTCCTTGCACAGATATAGGAGTCTGTGCAGTCGTAGCACTAGTAGAAGCCATGCTTCCTGTAGTGGTCATCGAATGTAAGCGCGTAGCATAACCTAGACTTTCCGATCTTTGCGACGGAGTTCCAACGTATTGCAATACGTGTGGATAACTTGACGGTAGGGGAGAATTCGGAGCTGTTAACGACTCTAAAAGTTCTTCTACCTCAATACTATCTTCCGCTTGTAAGGGAACTTGAGAAGGAACTGGTGGGTTCCTCTCTTGTTCTACGGAAGTACCTGGTCTTGCTTCAATACTATTGCCCCTGAGGGGAGGATCAATCCCCGATGCGTCAATTGGAGTGGGACGGAACCCACCGGTATTATTGCCTCTGCGCCTTCTCGGAGAAGGCTCTACACTTGGTGGCGAGAGACCACGAAGTCTTCGAGACCGTCTGGGAGATCGGTTAGCCACTTTGAATTCTTTGTTTAATATCTAACTAAAGACTCAAAAAAATTTTAAAGCTAGGCCGACTAAGAGCATAGAACACCCACTAAAAAGTCCCTAAAGATACAGCCAATAGAAACAACTTCCAAGTATTTCCGCTCCGGGTGATTAGGACCGGACACCAAAATACGAGAAAGTGGAAAATAAAGGGCCTTCCGAAGATAGTCTGGGGTGATGAGGGCCAGGCCTATCAGCGAAGGTATCAGAGGAAGTTACGCTGACCTCCTAACAACAGTCTGCGACGCCGGTGCAAGCCCCCAAGCTTCGCAAGGGTGCCCTCTAGTAGTGCTGTTGAGATGTACAACGTCGACACTCAGGTGCAAGGAATTCCCCTCCACAGCCACCCATGTAGTTTTCTAGGAGTGGCAACTAAGGACACCAACTCATCACAGAAGCCAGGCGGAACAATCGTGAGGTAAGTTCGGATAAGTAGGAGAGGGGGTATCTCTCTTCCCTGTCTTCACAGACCCTCGTGCTTAACTCCCAGATCCGGAGCTTTCCTGGTCTTCCTAACGCTATTGGATTTTCTCTTTTTAATCAGACTCCTATGTTTTGATGTTTAATCTGGCCTTGGAGAGTTAACTCTCCACTCGCCTATTCCAAGGCCCTAAAATCCTAAAACTTGTTTGTGTATTTAACTCAAAAGAAAAAATTTTAGTTGATTTTAATTAGCGGTTGATTTTAAGGGTTGTTCTTTAAGTCAAAGGATGGTGGATGTGAAACTAGTGGTGTGTTTTTTGACGCAAAAAAGATTAATAAAACTTAACTATATGCTTATGCACTTTGTCATCAGTTTTCGATGAAAAGTAATCTTCTACAGGGTTCAGAAGGAAACTTCTAATGAAACAAACTTTTTCTTTTCTTTTCTATTCATTCACACTTCACACTCAAATGTTAACAAATCTATTTTATGCCAAAAGAGATGAAAATTTATCCTAATGCAAGACTAAATGCTTGACGCAAGATTGAGGACTACTCTAACAAGAAATGAAAGTTGTTTTTGTTTATCAAATTTCCTTTTTGCCACTTACAATATTTAGATGGAATCAAAGATGCTACAATTCGTCTAAATACTAAAAGCAAAACTCAAGATAACAAAAAAAACTTTCATTCAGTCAAAAGGAAACAAAATGAAAAACAAATTCAAGAAAGCAAAACTAAAACTTTTCAGAAAGTTCACTTGAAAGTAGCAACAAAAGGGTCTTTTTGAAAATGCTCTTAACAAAAACCGACACTTCACAATTGAAACGAAAAACAAGAAACACTTTTTGTAAGTTGCCATCCAACAAAGAATGAAAACTTAACAAAAAACAAATGTGCTCAAAAAGGCTTTTGACAATGGAAGGCAGCAAGGAAAGCTTTGGTAGCAAAGACCAAAAAAGATCAAAAAGACGGTTTCAAGAAAGTATCAAAATGACAACTTTGATGAAACAAAGAAGTAATTGGTCATAAAAATCGATTTTGTAAAGCAAACAAAAAATCACCAAGAAGCAAAGTTGAACACAAAGATTGATAACAATCTTTCTGCTCTGATCACTCAGGGCAGCCAAGATTCCAATAAAGAAATCTTGCGTGTTTAAGGCAAAAAGATGATGACACTTGCAAACACAAAACAAGACCAAAACTCCTTATAATTAGAGAGAAATCGGAGTAAGGATTCTTGCTGTAAAATAGATAACTGATACTGACAAAGATGACTGTTTAAAACTGACTGAAAGCACCAAACACACTCCAGAGACAAAAAGGTTTATAAATCCTAAAAGTTGTCAGGTATACGCGACCGCCTTCAGTGCAGACTGTGTGTATATGTGACTGTTTCTGAGGAAACCTGCGTATACGTGGGTTCACTTCAAACAACCAGCATTTATACGCTTCTGTAACTAAACAAAACAGCATGTATCTAATATTTCAGGAAAAATAAAAAAGAGACTCAAGAAACTGGTAAAACTCAGAAGTCAGAAACAGACCAGACAATAACGATAAACCAGCAAGCTACTGAGCCCTGATAGGCTTGAAAAATGCCCAACTAGGAACAACAAGAGTGTTGTTCCCCAGCGGAGTCGCTAGTTCTGTTGCGGGATTTTATCCCCTAAGGCTCTTGGGTGGAACCCTATCAGACTGAAAGTTGTCTAAATCAAGAAACATGCACACACACAGCCATTATGCTAGAAAAAGCTATTTCTAAGGTGAGAAGGATGTACCTCAGGTCCTACGTTTGGGTAGTTCCTCAAGGGTCCAAACCCTTCTTCACGTCCCTTCCACTCCTTTGCCTTGCGAAACCAACAATTCCAAAGAATGCAGTAGTATATGGACAAAGATTTATATAAAAATCACCTTTATGTTATACAAGAAAGGAGTTAGTTATAAACTTGTAGACATCCATTCATACATGAAATTCAAACATGAACATCATTAACATAAAGAAAGAAGCATATCAGGAACAAGAAGTGTTTCTTTATTAGGCAAATAGAATAGTACAAAAAAGAGCAATATCACCTGAACCACTTCTGCAGGCTCAAAGCTCAGCCTCCTTCTGGATCCATCCCGCCTCAAGCCTCTAGTAGGTCTCCTTCCAATACTCACTCCAAGATGTCATAACTAAGGGATGAACATCAAATCACAAGGAAACAAGGGTTTCCTGTACAAAATGGGGGAAGTGCAGAAGGCACAAGGGTCTTCAGACCTGATCATGGGGAAATCTCAGTATAATAACCTTTCTCTCTATTCTCTCCTCCCTTAGGCCTTCCCTTTGGTGTCTTTTCATACCAATTCCAAAGTAGTTTTTTTAGTTAGGAATTGGTTGGGGACAGTTGAGGCCACGGGCACTAACAGGTGATCAGCAGGTAAAACTCGTGATCTCCGCTCGAAAATAAGGAGTTTTATATTTTTTTAAGTGTTTTAATACATATACGCAGGTTGGGTATATATGAACCCGCGTATACACGCGTTTAACTCAGGGCAATGTCGCGTACAGAGAATAAAACACTATTTTTTAGATTTTGGACCAGGTCTGGAAGGAGGGGTTTCCCTAGGCCATGAGTGCAGCATCACAAACCATAATAGTGAGATTTGGAGCTATAACAATAAGCACTAAGCCAATGTTTTAAATTTTACATTAAAACTTAGGCTAAAGTGAGCAAAGGGGTTTTCAAGCGATATGATGCATTTCCTAAGTAGAATAGGTTTTTTCACTTAGGTAAACTTTATGGAATGAAACGAATGATGAATGGATGATTTATGAGCACTTAGGCTTTTAGATCATTGGGCCGAGGGTCCGGTCCCTTCAGAAGTCAGAGAAATGATCTAAGCCCCTTTGACTTTCAAAGACTTTAATTCTTAGGGAAAATTAGTGAAGTGTTTTATGGAGAATGTGAATGGAAGTTAATTATTTAACCTTGCCTTGCTTGAACTGCATTAAGTAAAATGTTTGTCTTGCACTTTGTGATAAAAGTAAAAGTTGACACATTTAGAAACATTTTTTATTACAAGTATCATTCTGCAACATTATCTACCTACCCTACCTACTTAGCCTGACATTTTTTCTTCTTTATTTGGGTGCATTTAGACTAGCAAACCCTTATCAAATCATCTTTTTCTTTTACATGGAAAGCCTACCTAAGTCTGCACTTATTACATCCAAAGGCTCAGATTAAACTATTGATCTCCTTTTTATTTACTCTACCTATCTACTTATGTGCCAAGATTAAACAGTTTGGTCAGATTTTATTCTCTATCTTTAAAACATGAAATTCAAATATGAACTAGCCAAGCTTAAGCTGTTTGACTATTCATCAATTGTGGCAAAAGTTTAACAAGCTGCACACAATTTCTTATTACAGAAAATGAAAAAGTAGTGGCATTTAGACTTGCACACTTTCCTGGTCTATTTTGTTTGGGGTTCATTTCTTTCACTTTTTTTACCATTTTATTTCTTTTTACCCTTTGATTTTTCTTTTATGGTATACCTTCTTTACATTTTTTAAATTTTTTGATTTTATGAAAATATGGAAAACCTTTGCAACAAGAAAAGGTATGAACATATTAGAGAGCCCATCAAGTCAATCATGAAATATGACACCTATTGGTATAGGAGCATAAGAGGAGAAACTAGTGATAAATTAAATATCATCTACCTCTATCCTCAAAGGTATTTGATCAATCATAAATGCATCATCTTCGATACTCCAATAGTGGATTAACATTTCAAGCAAATGGGTGTTGGCCTTCGTATTTGGCATTTTGAAAAATTTCAACAAGCCACATCCCCTCAATGCATCTAAGGCCTGCTGATCATTCATAACTTCATTATCCATGGTAGTATGATCCCTCTCTCTCCATGTGATTGTCTTCCTGAAAGAAAATTAAGTTTCAACCATTAGATTTTTGTGTTGAAATTTCCAACCATGTATACGCGGGTCCCTTTCACACACAGTCATGTGTAGGGCCTTCGTATATGAGGGTCTATAATATCCAACCCTTGTATACGCCACGTTGAAATTTTTAACATTAATTCCTATGGTCAAACCTCAATAAAAATTTCTAAAAACAATCATAAAGTAATGCAAGCTTGAATTGGGGGTTACCTGATGATTTTGATCCAATTTGAACAACCCAATTCTTTGGGGGGCAAGTTTTCTCTCTCTTTCTTCACAGCTTTTGCTCTGAACACAAATGTTACAAATGGTGAGTCAAAAGGTCATTTTATAGCTTTGAAAATGTCAAATTTTTTCAAAACTTGATTTTTTTCATCTCATGAATCTTTTAACTTGTGAGCTTGGATTGTCAGGAATAGGTTGGTTTTTCAGGACATTTTGAACGCTTCTTCAGAAATTTCACATTGGTTCCATGGTTGCTGACTTGTCATGGCAAGTATCGTTTACTCACTGAAATATAGGTTAGGGAAACCATTTTTTTCATTGCATTTTGCATACTAGCCTCCATTTGTCGATACACTTGCCATAGGGTCGATCCCATCGTGTTACGTTTAGAAAACCATGTTCACTCGCCAATTTTTAAATCATGACATGATGGTAGAGCCATCCTTTACATGGGCATCGTAGTTAGCACTTCACTGACATTGGTTGCCCATGCTGTTTTATTGAGTAGGATCGGGAGTCCTCTCTAGTCCTGCCATGACTTGTGCATTGAAGACACATTCCTCTTTTCTTCTTCGCTTCATTCTGGCCTTATACCTTAGAGGCTCCTTTGTGTTGAGTTGTACTACTGCATTGCATTTTGACCATTTGCACCTTTTTTCCTTGAGCCGGCTTCACTTGGACTCGTGTTTAAGCCACTTTTTAACCATGTCTTCAACAAACTCAAACTTGTAATCCCTTAGCTTCTGCAGCTTGACATGCCCTCCGACCTATGGAAGGAACATCCCTTTGAGTATCCTTGACCAACTTCGGCTCCCTACATTGAGCATAGGATTGTTCCCATCCCAGGAACTAGATCATCTATTTCATTGACACTTGTACTTTCCACTGTACTATAGCATTCCTTTATTCTTTTTCCAGCTTAAAGAAAAAGACAAAAAAATTATATATTCCAAAAAGAACGGGAACGGGACAAAATTTCCATATATTATTGGTAGCTAGAGTTAGTCATGTCGCCCTTGAACAAAGAACTCACAAGAAATTCTCTCCTCCATTTGGGCAGACTTTAATTTGACTTAGGTACGCCTTAACCTTGTTATTGAGTCACTTCTCCTCCAATTGGTTATCTCTTCCAATCATATGAAGAGTTCGTTCATGCCTCCTGCTTGACGAACTTATAGAGAGTTATCATATGTTTCCACATAGTCATCATTGAGTCGTGCTTTTGTTCAAGGGAAGTAAGCCTGAGTCGACCTCTCTGCGGTGTCTCTTGACCTATTTTTCAGTCGGCCATCCCTAGATGTCAGTGTCTTGTTTGTCAACACATCAGTTATATCGATCCTCTACTCGTGCCGGTTTGAGAAGGTCTCCATTGACTTCTTCCTGGCGAGTCTTGTCCTTATCGACGACGACATATTGCTCTAAGGACAGGCCTAGAGTCACACCCTAGCCATATTTTCATTATTGATAGGTCACCTTGTGCTCAACATTGATCAGTATCATGGGTCTTTGACTGGGTGGTTTCCCTTGTGTTTGACATCAACTTTCATTATCACACATTGGGATTCATGCAGCGCCTTGGTTTCCATTTGACCCTATTGATGGATTCCTCACCTTTGTGTCTACTTTCATTATTGGTTGGTTCAGAGGGTTTCTATCATGTGCTAGCTACATCTTGTGCGCATCGGAAATGTGCTTTAGTCAGGTTACTACATCTTTTTCATCTTATTCCTTCCACATTATTGGCCTACAGATTACACTCGTGCTAGATTGATGAAGGATGCCTTAATTCCTTCCTTCTAGCGGATCTTTTCCTATCGACTACGACTCATTGCTTTGGGGCAAAGATCTAGAGTCCATTTGGTAGTACCTTGGGTTTTACAGTCATCAGTGGCAGATCCTTCACTATCGACAGTGGGAAACCATCATTGTCCCCTGATTGGTAGATTCTTGTAGGTGTTTGACCTCAACTCTTTTATTCGTACTTGTTAGATTATACTAGGTACCTTGACTCTCATTATCATTATCGGTGAGTAGTCTCGCATTTGTTAACAATATACATCAATGACCAGTAATCAAATGATTTCTCACACGGTCGAATTCAGATCATTTATTCCCATTGTGTAGAAATGTACCACGGTGGTCGATGAAGACCTCGGGTTGTATCAACATTCTTTGGTTCACTTGTTAGTTGCTCCTGTTGCTGCTAGTTGACACCATTCCATGTTATATGTTGCAGTCCTTCACAACGACATTTTATATGTTGGCATCCGAGTTGCAATGTAGTATCATCTCATTCCATCATGTTCATATGGTACTATTGTGATCAATTTTTTGATATCAGTGATCAACTTCACCTTATAGCTTCATTGATCATCTTCTTATATGTGATATTCAGACATGTACTTGTTCGATCATGATTAGATGATCCATTGTGTAATTTTAGTTCTTTATACTTGTATACATAGTGGATCCACTTATACTTGATATGCAGACATGCTTTACTTTCTCTGAGCATTGGTATGCCTGCCTCAGACAGCTATTTCTTTCTAATCTTCTTTTTGATGGCTTGGCAGGCTAAAATCTAGTGAATTACTTCTCAGTTTTTGACAGGTTTCCTTTTCATATACTTAATACATTTCAGCCATCATGTACCCCCTATGACCCCATATATTAGGAGGCATCTATTATAGCTCCAAATGTCACCCTTGGAATTTGTGATGCTTGGTTTATGCCCTAGGGCAAGCCCTCCTTCCAAACTTGGTCCAAATATTTTAAAAAATAGTGTTTTACTTCCTGTACGCTACTTTTCCCTATGATAAAAGCAAGTACATGTAGGTTAGTCTATACCCAACCCACGTATATGTGTTAAAACACTTAAAAAAATTAAATTTCCTTAATTATGGGCAAAGATCACAGGTTTTACCTATTGATTACCTCCTAGTGCCTGTGGCCCAACTATTCCTAACTGTTTCCCAACTAAAAAACTAATTTGGGAGAAGTAAAAAAAGACTTCAATGGGAAGGCCTTAAGGAGGATAGAAATGATAGAATTAATATACTAAGATTATCCCCTGATCAAGTCTGAAGTATCCCTGTGCTTCAAGCACTTCCCCAAGTTCAGGAAACCCTTGTTTCCTTGAGTGTTGATATTCTCCCACTTGCTTGAGATATCATGGTATTGGTTATGGAAGGAGGTTGTTGAAGACTGGGACTAGACGGACCTGTAGGGCGGTTCCACTTGGAGCCGAAAGAGGAAGACTTAGGTGAACTCTTTCCATGTTTATTATAATTTTCTACAATAAAAAGAAATTTTCTCTTGTTCCTGAGATCGACTTTGTTTATGCATCAGATGTTATTGTTATGGTTTATGTATGAATAACTATTTTGATGTATAACTAACCATTTACTTAGATGATATAAAGTTAATTTCACTAAAATGCTTTATCTATATGCTACTATGTGTATTCGAATTGGTTGATCTGTAGATTTGAAGATCATCAGGAGTTGCAGAGGGTTTGAACCCTGGCTAGAACTACCCAAACGAAGGACATCCAGGTATGTTCATCCTCGCATAGTTATTTTGTTTAAGCATGTTGCCTAAGTTGTATGCATGTTTCATGTTGTAGATTATTCCTGCTCTGTTAGGGTTATGACCCAAAGCCCTAAGGGACTTATTCCCTTAACAACAGGATCCAAAACCCTAATACATTTACATGGATTATATTTATTGAGTAGAAATACATTACAATGAGATAGAAAAACATCGAAAGAAAAACAAAAAAAATAGGAAAAAAACCTAATACATTGACATGGATTATATATTGAGTCGAAATAAATTACAATGAGATAGAAAAACATCGACATAAAAACACAAAAAATGGAAAAAAAAAAAACAAGCGAGAGAAACAACGCAATTTTTTTCTCACGAACTCCACCCTGAACCCTCACTTTCCCCCATATTAATGTGTAGTACATGGGGCCGAGCATGCAATAATATTGCAAATATCCAACATGGAAGATTATTTAAAATTAAATCACTTTTGTACTTTAAAAAGAACGTAATTCTAGATCCTAAAGATGATTAGAAAAATTTCGTCATCAATAAGAAGAAGCATGAAACTATAGGAGTTACATATACCTACATATCCAATGGAATTCTCTTTTATATAAGTGGGATTGACTACCCATATAGCTCTAGAAGAAGATGAAATGTTCTATTAAAAGAGATTGATGAAAACAGAGTTGTGCAAATTAATAAATATTATGTCTTCTTTCTTGGAATTTAAGATGATTTGGATTGAGTAAATGAGCTACAGTTGAAATTATGGGAATGTGGAAATGAATTTTTAAAAAGGGACATAAGGTTGTAGATCTGATCTTAATTAATCTAAAGGAATTATAAAGAACTGCATTTTTAGCGAGATTCTCTTTCTCATAAATGGGATTGGCTACCAAAATAAAGTTTAAAGGAAGATAAGGGGTATATTTAACAATGTTGATGAAAAATTATTAGAGTTACAAAGATCTACATGTGCAACTATATTTTCTTCAATATGAGTGGGATCAACTACCAAATCAAGTCTAGAAAAATTTAAAGAGTTCTATTCAACAAAACCAATGAAAATGATGTTTTGTGAATTAAAAAAGAGTTGGTGTCCCTTAATCCTCTCTCCTTTCTTGGCATTAAGGATTTTGGTGTAGGTAAATTCTTAGTGCAAACACAAACAATTCCTCTAGCCTAATAGAGTGGGTCTAGCCACAAACAAACAATCTATGGAAAATTTCCTTAAGCTAGAATCAAATAAGAGGGCCTACCTCTTAGAGTGTTATTCTGCTTGGTGATGATCCTGTTTCCTTACTCCATTTATCTTTCGTTTCCTTCCTTTAAATACTTGAAACAAGAAAGCAAACAAAAAAAAAAAAACGTGATATCATACAATATTGTATTCAGCCTACTTAACAGGTTAAGGAACATTAATCCATAAAGATATAAGAAAACACTTCATGTAGGAAATCGACCAATAGTTGTATTCATGTAAATTCAAAAAGAAATTACAACCAATGCCTTGACATTGTTGGTCTCCTTCGACGTATCCGAGTTCCCACACTTCTACTAGCATCTCATGGATAGCCCTAACAATGGAAGTTTTAAGGCCTCTTCCCTTTTGTATCAAACCAAATCAAAACACACTATTCTCCCTCAAACATACACTAGAAAGCTACAAGCTATAGATGTCTTGTTGATCATTCAAACTCACTCTAAAACTAGTTTATCTTGGGAAAGGATAGATTTATATAACTTGGATGGAGGGGAGATGGTTCCTCTCATCATGGGAGAAGGTCTTATCTCTTGGGTTGTCTCCATCCTAATAGGGGAAAGGAGCCAAAACTGACTTCTTCGGCTCCATCCAGCCCAACCGTCTACTAGACTTTCGTTACGAAGCTTCTAGACCTGGAAGCTTCGACTCCATATTTAAAAAACTTGCCAAAAGAGGATCAACACTACTGGAAAAGGGCTCAGTCACTCTGTATGGTGCTATGGTAGTTTTAATCTCTGCAAATCAGCATGAGGAGAAACTTGTTAGTAGCGCCAATTTTGTAAACTGGGGTAAAAGGAAGATTCCTAGGAAATGATGCAAAGGGGAATTATAATTCTCATGAAGAGGGACATATTAGGAGTTTCTTCATGATGGGAAAGCATGTAGGGTTCACTGCAAAGGTCCTCCAAGATTGTCAACGGGGAGTATAGGGACAATGACAAAATGATGTGTAACAGATGCCTCCTAAAGCATGAAGGCCGAAGTAGAGTGAGGGGTGAAATCCTTTACAAGTGGATGCGGAGAACCAAAGTTCATCATAAAAAAACATGCAACCAAGCATAGATACATATACATTACTAAAAACTATGACAAATGATACATGAATCATGGTATGGATAGAGCCATCTAGAGAATGATCATGTAAATGGATCCAAGGCATGGGTGCAGCCATATGAAACCAAGGTATTGTTATAGACATTTTTGGGCACTTCAACCCCAATCACAAATGTCCATAAACTGAGGGCTCTTAATTCCTTAAAAGGGTTGCTTCACTACCTAAAGGAACAAGGTCAACTGATTACATCATCTCCCAGAAGTTCTCCACTGAAAACTGCTCACAAATGGTCAAAACTGGACCATACTAAAAGCTCCATGCAGGGGGTGCGATGCATATCACCTTCCCAATGTACAGGGTGTGATGCATACTATTTTTCTCCTCGGTAGGGTGCGATGGTCGGGAATGGACATATGGCAGGGACCAAAATGCGAGGTGGAAGATCATGGAATCTTCCAGAAGCTTCCCCTCTGACACTTGCCACTCCATTTTCAACCAAGGATGAGTAAGAGATCATCATTCTCCAAGTGGAAGCAGGAACTATCAGAGAGAAGACACTAATCAAGATCCCAGAAGATGACTCACCTCCCTATAATCATCTATATATGGATCCCTCATCACAGAGATCCAGAGGTTGGAATTTTGTATATTATAGAGAAGTGTTGTTTGTTTTCTGGTGTACATTCATAGTGTTGGGTGATCTAAGCTTTGTTTAAGGTGAAGAAGGGCTTTCTAGCTAGAGGACAATGCTGGGTCAGAACATATGGTTGTAATCCTCTTTCTACTTTTCATCTTAATAAAGCTATTCAAGTTTTCCTCCATATTCTTGTGTACTTGTTTATATGTGCATTTGTATGGTTAACACACATCTGGTCCTGTGTTATTTATGAATATAGATCTTTGTTCTTCGATAGTATTATGTTGCTGTGATTCCACAGGTGCTCTTTGAAGCTGGGCAGACGAAGAAGAAGTGGAAAAGCTCTATCAGGAAGGAGAGGAAATCAAGCGCAAGACTAAGGTTGGTCTCCTTATTCCACTCCTATCTATTTTCATAAAGGAAAGCGAAAATAGACTTTACTTGTTTGTTTCTAAGATAGCTACCTGTCTTAGTGGGAATAGCAGCATCCGAGTGGACATTATTCCCAGTAACACCTAGGTTCGTATTTAATTAGCCAAACAAATACCTACACTACTGGCCCTTTTGGCAATAGCCCGCGAAATGTGCACTGAGGTCTCACCCGAAGCAATATGGGGGGATGCTAGAACCAAGTTTTCGCACCCTTGAGATGTCTTAGGGGTCGTTTTAGTCCAACTATGAATACCTTCATGCAGGTCACTTTACACGTTGTCCTGACCTGCGAGACCTTTGCGATCTGTTATAGTTGCCTTCACATAGCCGTAACCAAGGGCTGAGGTAATTTCTCGTTGCCCTAGCAATGATCTGCGCTACTTCCCCAAGTTACAACCATATCTTACTTATCTTCTTATAACAGTTAGTTATATTTGTGTAAACAGATACTTTATATTATATTCACTTTATCAACACATTCATATAAGTTCGCGCATCATATAAGCAATAGAAATGCAATTTATACTTGATACATCCAATGCAAAAAACAGGAAAAAGATACACAGAGGTGATGTAAAACTTATCTTTATTACTTATCCAAAGGTTACAGACTCGACTCTCCCTACACACTCAGCTGCAGGGGTCCGCGAACTCAGCTACATACTACTAGGCCTCTGCGCACTCAGTTGTAGAGCCTTCTCCTACTCTACGACCCAAAGACTCGACTCTACACTTAGATAAGACTCAATTCTTCATCCTTCATTCATGACTATCATTACGTTATTTACAACTTAGAGCCTTGCTCTATTTATACAATCCCATGGTCTAAGGACCATGGGTAGATTTCTAAAGCCAACATTACATTACAAAAATGATAGCGGACAACCCTATGACTCATTTACAATATTCGCGCTCTGCGCCCACAAAACACGGAGTCTTTACACCGGATTTGGTCAAAATCTGGGCTTTAAGCCCCAAAACTTACCTTGGGGGATCCCACGCCCAACACATACACCATCACCAAGGTTGTGGGAGATAATTATTTTGAGCTCATCATTCCCCAATTCCTTGGCCTACACCCAATGTTCAATGTGGATCACCTTCGGCCATATTTTCCACCATTACTGGACACATCCGACATCGCAGAATAACTCACACCAACAGAGTTAAAACTAGACTGCATGAAACAAGCTAAAATTGATCGGATCATGGACACACAGATCAAGAACACTCGCCAGCTAAAGATCTAGTTGTATCAAACTGTCAAAGCCAGCCAACTCCTACACCAAGGAAAATGTCTCACTAGGGACCAAGTTCAGCAGAGGTTTCCTCATCTGATGGAGGAACCCAACGCAATGGACACTATTTCTTCCTAAGGGGGGAGAAATGATCCAAGTGGATATTGGTGGTAGCCCGCCTATTCCACTCGAACTCGGACCCTCACCATTGTTCTATTAGGTTTTTTTTTTTTTCCTTAATTGTAGCACAGTTTACTATTTTTGACAGTTTTTCAGGTCTTGAACTTCCAAAGCCGTTTTGAGGCCCTAAACGACATTTTTTTGGCAATATTCCTGTGGTTGATTTCAATGAAATCGTATTTTCAGTTGTATTCATCATAGAGATCTTTCTAATGAGGTATCATGCATGTCAAACGAAGATAACACGACCAAGTTACAACTCCAGGAAGTTGGCTGCCCAACTAACCCCAACAGGGACCATAAACTCTTGGTGTTACATCTCCTCAGGTTAGGGTTTTCTCCTATTGTTCAAAAATAAAAAGGCCCTTGAGCCTCATTGTAACTCGGTCTATAGGCATGTAGCCACCACATCTCTTTTCAGAGATAAGCTACCATTGCCCGAGCTAGTCTCAATTCCATTCTGTTTGACAAAACATATTTCATTATTTGATATTAATGAAAGGAAGTGGTATTTCTATTGTATCTCTGTATTTATGGTTATATCTATAATTTTTTGTGTTCCTATTCAAATTCGGATCATCCTAGATGACTTAAGGAAATGGAATTGATGGAAACATAACACACAAACCTCCCTCAGGTGCTTTAGGACCCCCAAGAACTAATCTACCACTCCAGGTGCCCATCCCCTGAGTTATCTTATAATCTCTCTCACAGGCTTGCCTGCCAACTACCAGAGACCCAATTTGTCAGTGTTATGCCAGTGACTCTAGGATTTGAGCCACTTTTTCAGGCCTAGAGCCAAGGTCATTGCCCATAATTGAACCATCTCTCAAATCAGTAAAATAACATGGAAATGACAATACTAAAGAAAATACTTGTTCATGACTTTGACTGGACCCCTATTAGCCATAACAAACAATTTTTCAAATAGTTAGTAAATATGCAACCTACAGGTGTAAATGACAAATCTCAGCATAGGGGACTCACACTTATCTTATATTCACTATAAACCATTGTCTCCTCATCACATTAGCTTCCATTTCATCGATTAGGTCATAGATACATTGATCATTCAATAACAAGTAAGAACCTAATGAGATCCACTCATGGTTGTTGTCATAAAACATATACATAACCAACATAATAGGGACATAACGAAAACACAACCATATACACCACATATAATCCACCATAATACTCATAGAAATACTAGGAGAAATAACCTTTCATTAATGATGCAAAATCCAAACCCGGGATGGGACTTCCACGTTCCACCCGATCGTAGAATGGCTGAGCCAAATCTCTCTTCAACCGTTCACCCACATGACATATTCCAAGCATTGATGTGGGATCTCATAGAACACATCAATCAAAAACCATCCAAGGCTTCCAGAGGCCATCCACCTCAACCCATCAAATAGAAATTCCACCTCACATTCGGACATCACCAAAACCATCATCAGATCGATCTCTATCCCAGCCTTCCAGGGCTAATAACTCAACCCACAACTTATTCCAAGCTCCAGAGCGTTTTTCCAACCAAGCCTCCAGGACTAGTAACTCAACCCACACCTACTTTTGGGCTCCAGAGCATTTTTCCATCCAAGGCTCCAGGACTAGTAACTCAACCCACCAAGGGCTCCAGAGTGTTTGTCTAACCAAGGCTCCAGGAACTAATAACTCAACCCAAGCTAAGGAACATGAGAACCAACCAAAACAAAACAATGAAAGTAAACCCACAATCTCCATGACTATACAGGAAATGGCAAGGCTAGGAAATCCACTATCAATCCCATCCATCCTCCATGCCAATGACAGATCACAACCAGCAACCCACATGCATATGCCATGCATGCCAAAACTAGTGAAGGGGACACAGATGCAACTCGGTACCTGCAAGAAAATTTGATGTAGTTTCTTATCTGGATGCCTTCTTGCGCTTTCCTACTCTTCCTTTTCCTTCTTTCTCAAAGAATCCAAGTATGCCACATCCTCCAAGAGTGCTCCAAGTCAGGGGATATCACAGAAACCACGTACTCTATTTATTTAGAGTTGAAGAAATCCCTTCAGATCTTGTTGAAATTGCAAAATTTTTACATATAGGTAACGCACCTGAAGGGTTATCTGAAAAGAAGAAGAAGACGCTTACAATCAAAGAAACACCATTCATATTTCTAAACGGACAATTATATAAGATTGGTATCAATGAGGTGCTTAGGATATATGTCTTAGAACACAAAAGAGAAGAAATCATTAACAAAGCACACAAAGGGGGAACCAAAGGTCATTTCAAGGTGAGACGACTATATGAAAGATATTACAATCAGGATTGTGGTTGACGACGTTATTTCGTGACTGTCAACAACATGCACAAAAATGTGACATATGCCAAAGACTTGGATACCCACTACAAAACATCAAATGCCACTACATTCAATTGTTCCATCACTACCTTTTGAGATTTGGGTGATCGACTTTGTCGGCCCATTTCCCAAAAGAGCTAAACGAACAAGATTGAAATATATAATAACAACAATTGAATATTTAATGAAATGGGTAGAAATGGAGCCAGTTGAGTTGTGTACTAAAAAAGTAGCAACGAAGTTCATATATGAAAATATAATAACATGATTTAGTTTCCCTATTATTCTTATCAGTGACAAAGGGACACATTTTGTAAATGGTACAGTTTAATTATGAACAAGTAACTTTATGACCTAACACCGAAAAACTACCGTGTATCACCCACAAGCAAACGGTCTTGTTGAATTCTTCAATAAAACCCTACATAAAGGACTAACAAAGATATGCAATATAGACAAAGATGACTGGGATGATAAGGTTCCAGCCATTTTATGAGCATATCACATGACATACAAGTAATCGACGAGATCGACGCCATTCAAACTTGTTTATGGTCAGGACACAGTCATACCATTTCATTGCTTGGAAAGCGCACAAATTGTCTCATCTATATTAAAATATAATACAAAACTACAAACAAAACGACTTCGACAATTATATCAATTGGAGGAATATTGAATCTATTATCTCTATCATCAACAAATCAGTAAAGAACAACAAAAAGTGTGGCATGACAGGAACTTGCAAGCTAAGAATTTCCAATTCAGTAAGTTAATCTTATTATACAACAGTCAATTAAAAGGAAAACCAAAGAAACTCCATTAGGGGAATTTTGAGGTCTAAAATGGGCCTCCTAAGAAAAATGTATAACCAAAATAAACTTTATAAGAACTAATAGGATTCCAAATGATGATGTATATTGTAGCCTGCTCGGTCGTTTTAATTTTTAATATTATTCAAAACAAAAACAAAAAACAAAAAATATCATGTCAAAGTTTTGAAAAAAAGGAAGAAATTTTTAAAATTTTATTTTAAATGACACTAACGGCAGCATTGAAGGCGTTAAGAAGGTGGGTCCGACCCATCTACTAAAGCCCGAGCATTTCCACAAAGCACGATCAAATGTCGGCAAGGAAGATAGATAAAGCACTATGTGGGGGAACAACTAACGCGAATTATAATTCATGACCCAACCCCCGCAGTTGACCCTGACATTAGCATGGTTGATGGATATCGATGGCCCATGATCACTACGGGGGTTCAACCTTGATCAACATCTCATACACCCCCTACCCCTGCAGTGGGCCACCCCTCATCGTCCCACTCCACCTCACATCCACCACTTCATCCTCCGCTCCCATTCATTTCTATCCATCTCACCCACCATACCCCATCACCTCACCCCTGTCACTTCATTAATTCATTACACGTTCCAATTTTCCCCCCATTTTTCTTCTAATTTATAAAAAAAAAGGAAATAAACCCTATTGTATTAGTCACCTGTTCTCAGTACGAGCAGCTCCAGCATATAAACTCTCACCTCTAGTTCAGCATTCCAAGTCAGCAACTATCATTTTTAAATGCCATGGCCAAACAAGTGAGTTCCTCTTCTATCATCCATACCCCACTAATGGACATTAAGCATGACATTTCTCATACCTTCTGCACAATTAAGTGTCTCCCTCTAAATCAAGAAGTTATTTTGAATCACAATAAGTCCCCTGTATTTATGACAATGGTTAGGTTAGGTGTTTTAGCAGCATTTGTCCCAAAAACCCACTTGTTCCATAATTCATTCAGTGGTTAGCCTCGTTTATGTACCATAAAAAGTGTTTTTTGATGAATTAGTTAGGGGAAAGTGTCTTCCAGGTAACCTCTTAGTTGATTCACCAAGCTCTCAATTACCCTATCTCTGGAACTTATGTCACTTTTATTGAAGAGTCTTTGGTCTCTTATTATGACAACCTATCATCCCAAGAGTCCTCTTATGCTTTATCCTTCTTAGCTCCCAAATCTGGACAGTTCTCTCCACACGAAAATTGTTTTCTTTAGATATCTTTGCAGCAGACATAAGACCAATTTTGCAGGTGATTTCTAAAATTCTGGGAGGAAAGATTCCAGACAGGTTGATAAAGTAGTTTTTGGATTTTTCACTATGATGATGAAACCAGAAGTGATATTAGATATTCCATCATTTTGGGTGGACACCATTAATACTCAAATCATGACTCTGTCACTTACTGGTTCATTTAAATTTCCTTCAGTTGTCACTTATTTGTTCTTGAACTAGAACGCTGAGCATTTTGCAAATTTTGGGTTAAATATTGTAAACATAAATAAAAAGAAACAATAAGTGGTGTTCTAGACAGACCTGGTGAGGGGTGATCCAGAAGATGGCGGCCTGTTTGAATTTACTTATTTATTTCTTCCGGTGGCCTACAAGATTTTGAATGGGACCTTGCCACCAACATTTCTTCCCAAGCTCAAGAATTTCTTCAATTGAGAAAAGATGTAAGATGTGGAGACTGGTTTGTATTTGAAGAGCATGCAGAAATCAGGTTTTATGGAGCCTCAGTCAAACCATATAGGTTACCAAAATTTGTGCCAATGCAACTTTTTGCTCTTGAGTTTATCAGACAAAGCCTAAATGTAGATCAGGTTCATTTTGTCCCCATGAAAAAGGGATATATCTTTAAGTTGCCCAAAATAGTGGGACCCTTTATTGTGAACACTAGACAGGCTGCCCAAGAGGTTGAGAAATTATTGGGTGATATGTGTCTTTTGAAGGTTGTTGAGTGGGCATATGATCCTCATCAGATAATTTCTAAAAGAAGGATAGAGAGTGGATATTTAGCATTTGTACATGAAATAGGCCAGAGATTGAGAAAATGGCAAATGGAGGTCCACAGAACACCAAAGGAGCTGAGATTGAAACCCAAGTATTTCAGAAAATGGTTCAAATTGGGCTAGAGAGGAAATTATTGATCTTGATGAAGAAGAGCCAGAAACAGCAAAGATAAATAACTATTAGATGCAATGTCTTCAGCACAACCTGGTTTAGTAATCCAATTAGGAGAAACAAAATGTGCATCAGCTTCTCCATCCTCCAGTGAGCCTGTTCATTGATGAGCCCCATAAATGGGTAACTATATGGGCTCATTCTACCTATTATTTTCATTTAATCCACCATTCTCAATAGTTTTGTGCATGTTTTCGAATATATTTGAGTCAATAGAGTGAATGGGGATAGTCACTTTGCCATGTAGTCTAATGAATGTTTATTGCATATTTTTTGGACAAGTTTGGACAAAGACAAGGAAATTATGAGCAAATGGCAGCCAAACTCGAGGAAACAGGGAAGAGGACTTGTAGGAGGGGTGTATCCTTCATTAATGACCCTTTCCTTGAATTCTCCACCATCATATCGGAGTACACAAGCCCACGTTGATGATTGCAAGGGGCAGCCGAGCAAGTCAAGTAGGGCTACTGTTATCTTCAGTTCTAGGCAGCGAAGTTCCTTAAGTTTAGGAGGATTGTTGGGAGTCCCCACTTGTATAAATAATAAGGCTTCAAGACTCAGTAGGTTAGCCATTTCTTAGTTTATTTTCTCACTTTGGTGTAGCATTGTACTCAGCTCATTTTCGAGCTCTGTTTGAGACAGTTTTTATGTTATGTAACTGCTATTTTTGATAATGAAGATGAATGAAGTTTTGAGCCAACACTGATTTTTTCTAGGGGGCTGAAGCTCTTGCGTTAGCGCACAACCCAAGTTGCCCAACACCTCCTTTGTGTACTTATATGTTTTTGTTTCCATTCATGAGTTAATTTTTGCTACATATACTCATTTTACTTTATTGGATTAGGTTGCTTTTGATAGTTAGAATAGTTGTTTTTGCTTCAAGTTCCTTAAGTAAGTTGCTATAGTGACAAGAAAAGATCCAAAAAGTCTACCAGCAGGTATTGATCTCATTTCTCCCTCCTTGGGACCATGATCTGAGGTCACGGCACTACTGCTGCCACCAAAACCATAGTTTTTGCTCTTCCAATGCAATTGCTAGTGTGATACTTTGATTTGGAAAAGTTAATATTGGTTTATATTTAATTGCTTAGATCATTTTGTGCCCTTTTTCCATATTTTTCTCGCATGATTTCTGTTCATAAAGTACTGTTCAACATTTTTCTGGTTTTAGGTCAGAATTTAGGTTAAAATAGACAAAACTCTGTTTTTTGGTTCTTTCTTTGGTCAGTCTCGAGAAGTAAGTGTACAGATCTCTTGTAGAACATTCCAGCCCATCATTCCTCCAGTAAACAGCTAACACCAACTCACTTCTCCAAGATTTCCCCGCTCATTCGCCACATTTCACCAATCTGCCCTAATTTCTGCGTTTTTCCATAAAGTTGCTCTTTTTCCCTTTGAGCAAATCCAACCATCTCATTCATCCCTGATCTTCCTTGACAAGTTATAGACCCCTCAACACCTTCATCCAGCCTTCGTTTCCCCTTTCCCATCATTTTTCCACCTTCAAATCTCCAAAAACCACTTTTGGCCTCCTCCTGTAGATCCCTTGCAGCGTCCTGTAGAACTTCTTATGAGTGATTTTTCAAAGTCTGATCGCAATGGAAGTCTTGAGAAGGGTACTAGGGGCTTCTTAGGACCTTTCCACACCTTTCTCACCATCTACAAAAGCCAACTCCATCTTCCTTTGCCATTAAACCTCTGCACAGTCACAACCAGTCAAGTCACAAGCGTAATAATTCCACATAAAAATACTCAAAAGTACAAAAATATGATTTCTTCTCATTTATCTTTAGAAGTAGTCTGAATAAACACAATTTTCCTTTTCAGTAGTTAATGGCACCCATTTCAGTAGTTTCCCTCTCTTTTTGCAAAAGTAGGGTTAGTGGGTAAACTAGGGTTTGCTAAGGTTTGCGGTTCATTTCAGTTTTCCCTCTCTTTCTGCAAGTAGAATAGCCCTTGTAGAGTTAGTTTCCTTTCATCATAGTTGAAGCTTCTTCTGAGAACTCATAGAAGTTGGCTTAAGCTCCTAGCGAATTTGTGCCAGCTGATCAAGTGATAGCCTACAGTAAGAGCTAGTACTTTTGCATACGGCACTGTCGCTTCCAAGTTTGTTACGAACTACTGGGTTGATAAAGTAAAAAAGGAAGCCCCAGGAGTTGCAACATTATTGCTGCAATACTGGAGCTCACCACTCTTTTTGGCGTCGTTGCTGGGGAAGCGTTAGAGTATTTTGTGATTACTGCTTTTCTTCTATTTTCTACTGCAGCATTCTGCTAAGTAGTTTATTTCAACAAAAGTAGAGTATTTATTTCATTTCAATTCTGCAATTTAAATTCTACAAAAGTAGATTAGACATTTCCTGCTTTCATTTCAATTCTACAATTTCCATTCCAACAAAGTAGATTAGTCATCTCCTGCTTTCATTTCAATTCTGCAATTTCCATTTCAGCAAGATTCCTTTCGGTTAGTTGCAAGTTGTTGTTCAATCCATTTTAGTTTTGCAGGTACAAGCAGAAAAAAACATAAAAATCACCCAAAAAAGAGATTTCCTTTCATGCCTAGTAGGAACAGATTTAATTTAGGAAAATTCCTACCTAACACCTCCACCACATCACTGAGTCACCCTTCTCTCTTCTTTGGTGACAGTGATCCAAAAGAACCTATAGGTGAACCTCCAGAGATATATGAAGATCGTATAACAGAAGAAGAGCAAGAAACCATTCCTTCTGATACCATGGATGAAAATAGAAACGTTAGAGGAAATGGGGAAAGAATAGAAGATGCCTTTCCTATCCAAGAGACCAATGGGGACACAAAAATGAAAAACATAAGTCCTTCAACCTTACCTCATTTCCATGGACTGACTACTGAAGATCCTGATACCTTCTTGTTTGAAGTTTTTGTTCTCGGTCGAACCTATGACTATGCAGAGGACGAGCAAAAGTTGAAACTATTCCCTTCTACCCTCAAGGATGCAACATTGCGCTAGTTCATGGGGTTACCTAGAAACAATATCACAACTTAGGCTCAGATGCAGCAAGCCTTTAACAACAAGTACGAGACTACTATAGGTCAAAGGATACCAAGGAAGAAATCTTTTGAATGACCATGGGAAGTGATGAATCTTTAGAAGACTATGAAGAAAGGTTTCAACTCAGTTATAAAAGGGCCAGCTGCACACTTGACCCCGAATCTCTGAATGTGGTTTTTCTCAGAGGAGTCCTTGAAGACCTTCTAGATACCCTCCATTTGCTGGCTGAGGGAGACATCTACTAACTGCCTTATGATGACATGAATACTATGTTTAGAAACCATTCTAGGTCAGCTAGAAAGAGAGGTATGGGAAGTCAACCTTTAACCAATACATCCTCATCCAGTTCATCCCTTAGAAACAAACTTGAGAATTGACTAGAAGATTTCAAGAGTGAGATGAGGCAGAATCTTGCCATGAAAATGGATACCTTGCATATCAAGAGGAAGCAAGAGGAAGACGAGAGGGCTTTGGCCATCTTTTGTCCCAGGTGCATTAGAAATCATCCTAGGAACGAATATCCATTGCACTCTATAGAATTGTGTTTAGTCTGTGAAGAAGACCATCCTACGAATCAGTTCCTTTCCTTGCCCGGAATTAACGATGCATATCAAGGGGCCGAAGGAGCCACTGAACCACTCTATTTCACGAACCAAAGGAGGCCACATGGACCCAGACCTTACCAACAAGGAATGCAAGGGACATCCTAGACTTATTACAACCCCAATCAAGCCACTTCCATGCCTTCTTGGGGTCCCCCTGCTCATCCTTCCTAGTCCACACCCCCTTGGTCATATCCTCCTCAATACCAGGCTCCACCAGTTGCTCATTCGTTTCATTCTTATGCTCAGCCACAACCTCATATGGAAGGCACCTCATCAAGGGTGAAGGCCCCAGTACAACTCTCCTCCCGCTCTTTTGCCTCCACCACCTACTCAACCACAACCATTGCCTCCTGCTCCACTAAGACAACCCCAAATACCTACTCAACTGAACCTGAATCCCAACAACAGACAGGCCTAGTAGGTATATAGTGGAGAAACATCATGTCCGACTTATGTTGTGGAGATTCAGGAGATTAACCTACGGTCTGGGAAGGTTCTCTCACATAGCCAACCTCCTCCTAAGGAGAATGAGGAAGAAAAATAGGAAAGTG
>APFE031215693.1:59013-89432 GCA_000404065.3 Pinus taeda
CATTAAGGGAACTGAAAACCAATACATGCATGTGCATTTGCATCTTGAATGCTTGGCTTGATTTAGGACTGTGCATTAGTGTGTGCTCTGTGCTCTGTGAAGAAAAGATGCTTGACTTTCTTCCCCTTAGTAGCTAGGATTTTCATTGCTGAAAGAAGATAAAAAATCTATTTATCATCTTAGACTACATTTAGGAATTTTACATACATCACGTGGTGAACGTGAAAGGAAAAATGCTAAGCAAGATCAACTTAAAATAAATCTCAATGAATCTAACAATGCTTTGGAACTTAACGCAATATCTAGAGGTCTAGGCTAGAGACGTATTCCGACGTCGTAAACCCTGGTAACTGTTGCCTTCAGTGCTGGTTGGGTGATTCCTCCACTCTGAGACGATAAGTGCCAGTACGAAATTGTGCTCCCACCTACCATCGCGTATATATTGGGAGACCACTATAGGCTGCATCCTTTATCCTTAGGAAGTCGTGTCTGCCGCCCTATCGATCGTAATGCATTGAACACAACATTCAGGAAGATTGACTGCCATACTATAAAAAGTATTTTGCAGTTTACGATTGGTTTGGCAATCCTTTCTGCCTAGATCTCCAGAGAAATCCATTTTGCTCCTTTTCAGACTCCTTAATGGAAAAGGTCCTCTGAGTGCTTGTCACTTCAAGCTCAATAAAAATTGAAGGCGACTAGAGTCATATTTTGTTTTTTATCAACTCTTTAAAATTGAAAAAACAAGTTGTGTCCAAGCGTCTAAAAATTTAATTTAAGTAGGAATAACGTTGCAAATTCCCCCATTGATCTTCAGGTTGAGAAAATGGAGTCTACCAACCAAGGATTTCCCCATGAAGGAAATCCTAGTCCCTTCCTATCTTTGGGAGATGTTGGTCCACCCCATATGGCCACTTTGTCACTTCCAGGATTGACAATTAGTTTGCCAGTCTGGCTCTTCTCTACCTCTGTCGTTCAGAATCCCACAATTCCTAAATATTCTAACCAGCAACTAGATGACACTAGAGTTGCTTCCCAACCTTCTACTTCATCTGATTCTCCTTCTCCTCCTCCCTCTTCGCTTGACCAAGCTGATAAAGCTAAAAGTCAAGTAACTGAGAAGAAGAAGAAGCAGAAAGAGAAAAAGGAAAAGAAGAAAAAGGAACCAAAATCGAAAGGGAACAACCAAGTATCGTCTAGCAAAAATCCACACACCACACAGCCGAAACCTAAATCTCCTTGCATCATCTGCAATGGAGACCACTATCACCGAGATTGTCCCTGCATCCCTCAAATCTTAAGGGATTGGTCTCCTCGTTTGCACCACCTGGTAGCATCAACCTCTGGCGACCATGTTGAATGCTCACCATCGACCAGTGAAAGTGAAGCACAAGGACAAAGAAGGAATCCTAAAATTCCTTGTAAGTTCTGTGAAGGTGATCACGCCATCCACCGTTGTCCCTTCCTTGAAGAGGCTAAAAGAGTTTTAGATAATCGTCAGGTTTCACCGTTACGACTTCCTCCTGGATATCAAAAACTCTTGCCGAGTCCTCCATCGATTGAAAATCCTGTTGGCCCATCCTTGTGGTTAGCTGAAGCACCTATCATAAAAAATGAACCTTTAGAATCCATACCAGATGAAATTCAAAGGGTCAATACGGCAGTTGACCCGGTATTGGCTTCGGAATGTTCATCCTCGAACGATACCGTCACTGAAGAGAAAGAGAATGACACCGTTCAAATTCTTTTCATCAACACTGATTCCGATGAGCTTGGGGGCAATCCTCTCGTTCCTTTACCATAGGAAGGAAGTTCATCAGATTCCTACTCGACCGTCTATTCAGTCCCACTACCAAGAAACCTAGTGGTTTCCTTCGACTAGAACCTACTAGGCAGACCCCATTTACCAGCCAGTGTACCATTCAGAATTATTGTACAAGCTTACAGAATGGTCATGGTTGGTACCATCATCGATGAAGGGGCTTCTGTGAGTATCCTTTTCTCAACTACTTGGAAAGTGCTTGGTTCACCACCACCTTTTCCTGAAATGAGAATTCTAACAGGCTTCGACAAAGGAACTAGTCGACCTTTAGGGATCCTTCCAAATGTGCCCATTACATTGAGAAGGAAAATTGTTCACATGAACATTATGGTAGTTCAAGGACCTTTAGATTACAATCTACTTCTTGGATGTGACTATATTTATTGCATGGGAACCTTCGTCTCCTCATTCTTTAGAGTAATGTGCTTCCCGCACAAAGCTAGAATGGTCAAGCTCGTAGACCAAATGTCATTCCCCAGTTCACACATCGCAAATAGTCAAATGCCATCCCTGAATGGTCTTTTCATGCAATAAATGTCTCATTGGTCTCCAGTCCATCCACCTGATGAGTGTGAGTGATTCAGGAAGATGTGACTGAAACCGAGGGGGCATGCCCCCTGGTCTGCTTCGGCAAGAAAACTCTAGGTATTGGGTAGGTTTTGGCGAAGGATATATGACTAGTCTGATACCCGTCCATCTAGGAAAAGGGAATTAAACCGGATAAGATACCTCCATTAGAAGGTAGGCCTTTCCCGATAAAACGAATGTTTTGTCTGCAAATTGAGGGGTAACCTGGAAACTCTGCTCCGCTATACCTGGGGGTATGCAAACCTTTCTGCGTGTAAGTGAAGAGTGGCTATTCAGTTTTTAAATTTGTAGGACCTATAACCCTTTAAACCCGTAAGGCTAGTCGTTTCCTAACTTGCATAAAGAAAGGATCCATGGCAAAGCTTTAGAGATGTAAGCCACTTCAAAATGGCATCTCGAAATGAGACATTTTCATCATACGACTAGCAAGCAATGTTGTCGCAGAGTTCAAGCTCGTTAAAAAATAAACTCTCCACGAGCAGTTTTAGTGCATAGTTCATGCTCGTTAAAAAATAAACTTCAGTCATGAGCAAGTGTTTCTCCCCGCATTTAAGCTCATTAAAAAATGAACGGGTAAATAACCAATGTGAATGTCTTATCGCCAGCTTTTGAGCCTTGGTCTTGTTCTCGCCATCACCTCCACTCTGTTTTTAGCCGATCATTCACTCCCATATGATTCTTTACCCCTTCGTGGAACATCTACGAAGAGTGACTCTGCTAGCCATCCTTGTAACACTGTCGTGATTGGAAAATTCCAAACCTTACCTGGAATCAACTGCTACCTGAAACCATCACTCGTTCCTCGAAGACGAGTCTTCTTTAAGCTCTTTTCACCCGACTCGTAAAATATGAAAATATTGTTGAGCGATTGGCCTCTCTGGCTCATTAAAAAGCATCAGAAGTGCTATCCCTCCTCTAGATTTTAATCTTTTTGGACTTGAGGGATTATTACACAAAAAGATCGAGCGCTTGTCTTGTTCGGCTCGTTAAAACTATCGAAAATTCATCCCTTTTGTATTATTTTATGCTTTTCCGGACTTAAGGGATTATAAAATGAAAAAGAATCTTCGGAGTCTTCTTTCTGTTTCTTTCAGACTCTCTAAAATTGAAAGAGACCGAGGTATCTTTGTCGTTAGACTCGTTAAACTAAATAGCGACAAACTCATCCAATAGGATGAGAACGAGTTTCACTGTCGCTAGGCTCACTAAAATATAGCGATAGGTTCGCCCGAAGGGCGGATTATAGAACAAGCATATGTTATCCTCCTCAATCTTGACAAAAATAAAGAGGTACTAGTCAGCAATGATTGGGGAATATTGGGAAGAAAACAAGAAGAAAATTTATTGGTAGCAAGTTGCTCTTGAACATAACACTTTCCTTCCGCATCCATGCTGGGTTGGGTTGTTCCGTTCACTGGTCCTCACCATTGGTCCATCACACCACCCATCTCTGGGGTTAACATTACCAATCCATCATCAGTGTCGCCGATATGTTCAAGAGAAGTCATTCAGACAATTCACCTGAGTCTCACCCACTGCAATTCATTCATGCTTCATTCCTTCATGACCGCCACCCTGAACCCTCATATCGTCAGTTTGCTTTCACCTCCAAAATCATTTGCTTTGTTCCGTGTCGTTGATGTGGGATTCATCAAGGCCCTCCTGCAACAGGTCGCTTCTTGTCGACATCAGCTCATTATCCAAGAAGTTGACTTAGGAACAACCTTTTCAGTACTTTGAAGCTTGCATGCCTCAATGGCAAGTTTCTCACTTTCAGTGACAGGTTTACATCAATGACCTTCGACTGAGAGATTTTGCGTGGTGTTCGACGCCAAGTACCTTTTTCACACCACGTAGATTGTGTTGTAGTACCTTGAGGGCCATTGTCATTATTGGTGATTCCTCTCGCGCCTGTTAACAACTTACATCATTAGCTGGTAATTAGGCGATGTCTTTCCATGTTCGACTCCAAAACATTTTTCACATGGATCGACTTGTACTCCAAGTGAAGATTGGCCGAGTTTGAAGACCCCGGATCTAGTTTCATCCATCTGGGCTGCGATATATTCAGGAATATAAAAACATCCAGTGTACATCATTGCCGAACAGATGATCATCCAAACCAAAGGATGATGTGTCCATATCATCAGTCTGTCACACAAACGATCGTTTGTCCTATATACATGAAAATGAGTTTATAAAGCTGAGCGTGGGAATGCCTGCCTCAGCTAGATCATGAAAAAATGTTTTCATATAATGTATTGTATTGTATCTTATTACATGTCACCTCCCAACTCAGAAAAACTTCAGATCCTCATAGTAAAGCATTTCATCCGACATCAAAAACGATTAACAACCTCATGCTTTAGGGGGAAACTGTTATAGACATTTTTGGGCACTTCAACCCCAATCATAAATGTCCATAAACTGAGGGCTCTTAAGTCCCTAAAAGGCTTGCTTCACTACCTAAAGGAACAAGGTCAACTGATTACATCATCTCCCAAAAGTTCTCCACTGAAAACTGCTCACAAATGGTCAAAACTGGACCATACTGAAAGCTCCATGTAGGGGGTGCGATGCATATCATCTTCCCGATGTACAGGGTGCGATGCATACTATTTTTCTCCTCTGTAGGTGCGATGGTTGGGAATGGACAAATGGCAGGGACTAAAATGCAAGGTGGAAGATCATGGAATCTTCCAGAAGCTTCCCCTCTAACACTTGCCACTCCATTTTCGACCAGGGATGAGTAAGAGATCTTCATTCTCCAAGTGGAAGCAGGAGCTATCAGAGAGAAGACGCTAATCAATATCCCAAAAGATGACTCACCTCTCTATAATCATCTATATATGGATCCCTCGTCACAGAGATCCAGAGGCTGGAATTTTTTAATCTATAGAGAAGTGTTGTTAGTATTCTTGTGTACATTCATAGTGTTGTATGATTTTGCTTTGCTTGAGGTGAAAGAAGGGCTTCTTAGCTGGAGGATGATGCTGGGTCAGAGTTGCTCATGGCTGTAATCCTCTTACTACTTTTATCTGAATAAAGCTATTCTTGTTTCCTTCCATATCCTGGTGTACTTTCTTATATGTGCTTGTATATGGTTAATGTACATCTGATTCTACATTATTTGTGAATTTAGACCCTTGTTTCTTGCATAGTAGTATGTTGTTGTGATTCTACAGGTCCCTTTTGAAGCTGAGTAGACAAAGAGCGAGCAACAAAACTCTATAAAGAAGGAGAGGGAATCGAGCGCAAGACTCAGGTTGGCCCTCTTGGTTCTCCTCTCATCTATTTTCATAAAAGGAATCAACAGTAGACTTTGATTTTTTGCTTCTAAGATAGCCACACATCTTAGTGGGTATAGCAGCATCGGTGTGGACACTATTCCCGTATAACAGGTACAGTCGCAGCCATCCAATAATGAGAAGGATCACATATAACAACTCATGGTATGGTCGCAGAAATCCATCTGGACGAGACATGTATATCAACATGATCATGTCACATTGCCACGCAACCTGGACTGGTATAATCTGAGCCCAAGGTCTTGCATGTGTTGAAGTCGAACATGCTAGAAAGTTGCTTGATTACCGGCCAATGATGTGAACTGTTAAAAAGTGCGAGAAAAACTAACAATAATGACAATAGCTCTCAAGGTAGTAGAAGCACAGTTCACAGAATGTGAATAAAGGAACTGATGTCGAACACCCGTGAAATCACCCAATTGAAGGCCAACGATGTGAACTTGTCATCGAGTGCGAAGAACTTTCCATTAGGGCATGTAAGCTCTAAGGTACTAGAACGGAGTCTCTCAGCCAACTTCTTGGATAATGATATGAAGTCGACAGGAAGTGGCTGTGTCAAAGGAGGGCCATGATATATCCCACATCATTGACACAATACAAAGGGATGCAAATGATTTCAAATGATATAGAGAATCAGGAGTAAGTGTAACTACAGAAGGACTAACTCTTGAACATATTGGCGACATGACTCTAGAGTTTGGCAATTATTGGATCCATAGGATTGATGGTCATGATGACGTGGCAGATATCCCATGGAAGGTAAAATGAACAGCCCAACACAGGAAGGTTAATGATGAAAAGGAGGATATCCCAACCTGACACGAAGCAGAAAGTGGCATGTTCAAGAGTGAGTTGCCGACACGACTGATAGGATTTCCCATTTTCCCCCACCATTTCTGTTAGGTACCCCAATTATTTTTTATCGCAAGCTTGAAGGGGATAACATGTGCTGGAACTGTAAGTTCATCCTTTGGACAAATCTGACCTAGTAAGTTTAATGAACCTTAGGAAGGAGAAGTTCATGTCCGTCATGGCGACTAATCCAATGTCGTTTAATATTTTAATGAGTCTGAAAAAGGTGTAACTTGACATCCTTTTCATGTTTAGAGAATTTGAAAAAGACACAGAAAAGAAAACTCCACAAGGTCCCTTTTCGTACATTTGTGTCTCTCAAGCCCGAAAAGGTAGAAAATGATACTTGAGAGAACCGCTTGACCATTTCAGTCAAGGAGTACCTTTTTCATAAGTAGTTTGACCCAGCCCGAAAATGGGGTAAATGTATACTGGGTAAATGACATTTCGAAGCCTTTAATGAGTTCAAAACGACAAGAACTCGACAATGTTTTCATGTTTAAAGGGTCGGAAAAGAGCTTGAAATCGGACCCCCAATTTTTATTCTCTTTTAGGAGTCAAAAAGGGAAAAATACTTGGCGATCTTTTCATTTGAGTTTTACGAGTCAAGAAAATAGCTTAAACGTGACTCCAATACCATCATCAGTAATCAGTCACCTGTCGCTGCACAAAAGGTGAATGCATTATCCAGTTTCTGAGGCAAAAATGGGTCAAAAATACATTTAAAACCCTAATATTTCATGAAAAATGAATAAAAGGAGAAAAAATTGATTATTTTTTACCGTTTTACCCTATGTGGAGAATTTTTCACCCATTTGTGCCCTAGATTTTTAGGAGCAGACTGCAGGAGATCCAGGAGGCCATTCAACGATATGTCAGTTGCAGGTAAGAGCCAATATATTTAGATCCATTTTCATGCTTGTTTTACCTGTTTTAACCTTTTTTTGGATTTTTGAGGAGATTTTAGCAAAAATTTGTCGCCCTCGGTAAGCACAATTTCCAGGCACAGAATCACACCAATCGGGGGTTTTTAAGACTGTCAAGCACGCTGTCAGCGCTACTGTTTTTAAAACAGTCACGCTGATGCCACAAACATAAAATTTCCAAGTTTTTGCCTAATTTGTCTGATTGGATCCAATTTTTTCTAGCCAAGGATGCTTATTGACTTGATTGTATGGTTTTTACACGGAAAAAATTGTGAAAATGGTTGATTGAAAGGAATGCAAGCATGACGACATTGACACACAAGCAATGCCAGATTGAAATTACTTGAATGCTTTGAGGAACTGTGGGCTCCTCAAATTCTTCCTCACACCAGGTATGGTGGCTCAACCTGAATTGCTACGGTATCTTATCAGTCTCTGGGATATCAATTGGGAAGTCTTTATGATCCAAGACCAAGAACTGGAGTTGGAAACTTCTGACATTTATTTCATCACAAGACTGTCCCGAAGAGGGGAACCAGTCAACCTATTTGGTTCAAGGCCTATTGGAGAAAGTGTGACCATGTTACTTGCAGAAAACTACCCGGAAGCACTAAAATCAAAGAGCGGCAAGATAGAGATTGTGACTGTTTAGGATCTTGTGCTGAGAGTGTTGTTGTTGACCATAAGCAGAGTGGTTGGGGCTCAAGCATAGCATGAAACCAACAAGTCAAAGTTTCAATATGCTATCGACTATACGACACTGACTATCTTCAAATGGGCAAAAGCCATGAAGGTAAACATGAAGCTTTAGCTATCAAAAGCCAAGGCAGGACACCTGAAGCAGTTTTGCTATGGGTCCATTCTAGTGACTTTCTTTTTGGAGTGAGTCCCACTATTTCACTATCAGCTTGCTGAGGTGGAATTGCCATTTCCACAAGACCCACGGATGGTCCGTTAGAGTGAATTGATGCCTAGGATTATTGGGGGCCAACATATGTCCTATAAGCCTGCCTTCTACCAGAATTCCGTTACAAAGCTTCTAGACTTGGAAGCTTCGAATCTGTATTTAAAAAACTTGCCAAAAGAGGATCGATGCGACTGGAAAAGGGCTCAGTCACTCTGTCCGGCTCTAGGGCTAGTTTTAATCTTTGCAATTCAGCGCGAGGAGGAAATTGGTCAGTAGTGTCGGTCTTGTAAACTGGGGTAAAAGGAAGATTCTTGGAAAATTATGCAAAGGGGAATTATTCTGCTCATGAAGAGGGACATATTGGGAGTTTCTTCATGATGGGAAAGCATGTAGGGTTCACTGTAGAGGTCCTCTAGGATCATGGACATGGAGTACAAGGACAGTGAAAAAATGTTGTGTAATAGTTAACAGGCTTCTAAATTAAGTGAAAGTTCCAAGACACATCGGTACACCATTACATCGCTAACCCCAATAGCAGGCCATTGGAGCCACTACTCGCTCCTAAAGAAAATACTACAGAATCTCAATGCTATGTTAGAGGAGCCAAGGTGAAAAGTCCTTTGCATGTACAAATGAGGGGTATATATAGCCAAGGGTGGAACTGACCCTTGTGACTGTTCGACTTCCCTCATGATTGTTCAATTACCTGACTCTTTCACTTCATCCATGTGTCTCTTGAAATTTGACGTTACATTACATTGATTACATAAGTATGACCCAAAGTAGTGATGTGGACAAGGTGACTTATGACGCAACTCAACATGTCGTTGCAGGTATGCACATGTTGGTTGTGTTGTTCGTGTCGATCTGTTGTGCTGTTGAGTGATGAGTGAGCTCATAGTGTACCATAGCTTCACCTCTGCATGGTAGATTGTGTGGAGTCTTCAATGGTCTTGGTGTTCGGTTGATAGTTCATTCATTCTCATGTGTCTCCTTTGCTTGTTACTTGGTACGCTTCATGTGTTCATCCATTTACGGACAAGTCTCCTGGCATGCGCCCCTTATTCATCTCGTTCATCTTCGCTCCATGTCTCATCCATGTACCTATATCTACAATCACTCATGACGAGACGACATCAAATCCAGAAATATCCTAGTCTACCATGATGCATCATCTTTCATTTTCAGGTGCAGGTGACCGAGAGAGAGGACAAGGCTTTGAAACAACGTAGAGCACATGTCAGACCAGGATGTGGGGCTCCAGTGCACTGTCAAGAAAAAATGTGCAAAGGTCATTGTGAGGCTGGGATGACCAATCCAAGCAGTAGTGATATTTTGTGGCATATGGCTCAGCCAGGAGGCAGAACTGCACAATTTTCCTGGGAAGATAGTGCGGGAAACATAGGACACTAGTAGTGAAAACTACATAGATTTTCAAGGGAGGTTGGGAGTGGGTTGTAGGAGCTTGCTGGCCAAAACTACGTAGAACTAGGAGGTAGTCATGTTGAACATATTTGTGTAGTTTTCGGGCTGCGCGGAGTGGTCGGTGGCTGGTGGATAGTCCAGGAAAACTGCACAATTTTCAGGAGGAGTAGCAAGTCAGCTGGCAATGGGACTGACTAATAGAATTGCGCAATTTTCAGACACAGTGTAGTGACAGGAAATGGGTGTCTATCCCTCTTGTCTACGCAATTTCTTTAGTCAACATAGGCATGCATGTTGATAGCCCCAACGTAATTTTTGGAAGGAGTGAAGCTGAGGGTCATGGCCCAGTCAAACTCTCTAGTTGACAAGTGGGAGGCTTGATGGATTGGCTTGTAGGAAACATAGATTGAGATGGATTCTTGGGTAACTTATGCATTGTTCTAGGTGGGAGTCAGCCAAGTCAATTCCAAGATTGCACAGTGTAGACTGTTTGGGAGTTAGCCTCAAGATCTCTACAATTCTAAGCAGGAGTTCTTGGTCACTGGGGGCTCAGACTGCACAGTGCAGCTCAGTGGAGGTCTTGCTAATGGACGGTGGTCCGGTCAACAGACTTCTAGAAAAATGGCTATGCATGAGTGAGTGAACCCTTGAATACATGACCTTGTGAACACACACTCAACATGCCTCGATGAAAAGACACCTCAAACTAACAAGACAACATGTCTCAGCATGGCTGACTACGAGACTGTCTAATGGTGAAAGTGACAAGTGTGACACTTCGAATAGACCTTCGGATGACCTTGACGACACTTGCACAATAGTTCTTACAACATCATGTGCGAGTGCGATAGATGTTTACGTAGTGAACTCAACTCAAACACAAACCTTCAACATCACCAGAACAAGGTCACAAGCATGACATATCAATCAACAACCCGAAGATGACAATTGGTCAAACAAGCGAAAAGAAAGCAAGACATGTAGAGGAAACAAATGAAATGACTTTTATGTTTGTGCACATACATGTTACTGAGGGAAAGGTGATATGAAAGGATAAGCAGTTCTCCAAACTAAAGTAAGAGGTGCACTTTGAAAGGTGTTCTTTACTTACCATACTTACCCTTGAGATGATCATGCATTTGATGGAGTTTGCATGCGGTTCTAATATTTTCCATTACTTGGTCTGTTCGTCCTTCTCCTCGACTCCTTAGGAGTGATCTCAACATGTCACCTTTTCCTATAGTCACTGGGCAATGGATCAGATTAGTTTCAATGGGAAGTGGCTGTTGTCGAGATGAGGCCCTAGGAGGCCCATCTACACAGTTTCTACATGCAAGACTGACAGGAAAACTTGAACACCTCTATGCAGTTTATGGATGGAGAACAAGTGGACTGCTCTACCCATTTCTTAAGAGCATTGCTGGCTGCCAGACTGCTTTGCACATTTCTGGAGAGTAGTGTTGGATGGGGTCTCTATGGGCTATGGGGTTTCAGCAAGCAAGGGAAAAATCTTGATGGCTGCAGAAGAAAAGTGCACAGTTCCAAGAGGCTGGATGAGGCTAAGCTACTTTGGAAATTAGCTAAGTGTGAGATAAATGAAACATGTGTATACATTGATAAGACTTGACTATGATCGCACACCAATACTTAGTGATACAACGTAGACCATCTAGAATGTATAAACATACTCTGCTTGATGCAACAACCTTCATGACAAAAGTGTGTGTAGTGAGTGCGAAACATGAATATGTGATGACAACCACTCATATGCACACAATGCCCTTGAAGCAAAACAACATTCCCTTTGCATGAAAAACAACAACCCCTATGCCCAAAGATTACACATGTTGCATAAAGATGAGAATGCAGACAACTCTTAAGATCAAGGAGGGGAGCTTGAAATCATCAACTTACCAACAAGTGACCAAGGATGATCGATCGTAGACTCTGAAATTTGCATGGGAACCAAAATTCTGGATGGTGGTTGTAGCTGCTACAACATGTCCAGTTTCATTACTAGTGGATGCCCTCACGTCTATTACTGGTTTACATCATTGGTTGGTAATAAAACAATTTCTACCATGCTCGACATCAGCTCATCTATTCGCATTATGTAGATTTGTACCATCAGGGTTATGTTGAAGACCTTGGGTTAGGGACATCTCAATCTTATATGGCATCCTTCCAAAGCTATGTTGGATTTATGTATCATTTATGTACTTTGAGGACTATTGTGAGACACTTCTTTGTATTTCATGTGTCCATAGTCCTGCTAATGTATACTATGACATAGATCCACATTGTATTTGCTGGTGTTTATGCTCTATCTGTTGTGCCACATGGATCCACTGTGTATTTCTTTATGGCCATGTTCTAGAATTTTGTGTCATGGATCCATAGGTATGGTTTGGCAACCATGTTCAATATCACTTTTTGACTAAGCATGGATAAGCCCGCCTCGAGGATGTTATCAACACAAATGAGGCTTTAACTTTTGGTATCATTGGATCCAAGCTCTTAGTTTTGTCTCCTCCATTCTATTTTAACCTATCAGCTCTGTTATAATGCATTTCAGCCATCAGTTACTCTTCTGAAATCATGCTTTAGGGCACATTTGTTATCAACCTATTTTTCTCCCTAGGGTTAGTACTTATGAGATAATATGTTGATTAACCTTTTTCGGGGCCTTAACCACTCTTTTTCCCAGTGTATGCCCCAACTACACAGATCATGACTTGTGCAAGTGGTTGGAACCTTCTAACCACATGAAGAACACATTTTCTGAGCGATTATAGCCTAAATTTCACTGTCTTGTGTGTGTAGTTGAGAGACTTGTTCTAGATACTTTTGGTTCCTATGAGATCAGTTCGACTCATGACTTTATCCTATGTATTCGAGCTAGCTAGGACTTATTATTTAGAATCTTCTCTAACTTCTCTTTGTCCTAAGTGTCTGCATTCATCCTCCTGGGAGTTCACTTCTTCCTATTTATATTGGGCCATCTTAGAGAGTGAGGCTAGTTAGAGTTTTGGATACTCATAGTTTTGGAGTGAGCTTGAGAGAGTCTATGTATCCATTGTGATTCATATTTGAGGGCTTCAGGTTATTGTTTCCTTCTTCATTATAGTGCGGAGACTTTGTTGGAATGAGGAGAGGAGAACTAGAGCTTGAGGTATGTTTATGTACTTTCACTTACATATTGGTTAATAAAAATCTATTTTCCTTCCCCTTATATCAGTTTTGGAGTAATTTATATCTGTGATTTCTAGATGCTTTGAGTTGACGATCTTCTACGGAATATCACTTGTCATCTCTGCTTTCTTATGTTTGTGTGCAAGCTATGGATCAGGAGCAAATGAAAGAGATCTCTTGATTGGAGCACAAGGATTCTGCATTAGGCCCAAAACCCTTCAACGACTTACAAGGAGGCAAGGTACTTGCTTAAACTTTGTAGCATTATAAATTACATCAAAACTACATGCATGGCCACCTGGATTGGGGATTGTTATTAGATTTTCTTATCCATTCTCTTTTGCTATCTATTGATCTCAATTGGGCATGAGATTGCGAAGTAGTAACTCCTTGCATGTAGAATTTATGACAACAGCATGGAAGGAAAAATATGCTTCTTGTTAATCCTTGCCTTTCCAAGGACTATAACATTTGCCTCATGGTTAACGTGCATTTACTTTACCTTATTTTGTTGTGTTTTTGCAATTTTAACCAAAGATTCAGGAAAATGCTTAATATTTCTATTTTCCCACAAATTCAAAAATAATTTTGTGGAAAAAAAATTCTGATTTTCGATTGCCTGAGGGAGCTCTGACAGGACATAATTCCCCAGATGGAGGGTGTTTTATTTTCCATATTTTTCAACGTCTAGCAATTCATTTTAAAATACTAAAAAAAAAAACTAATTTTGTGAGTGCCCATTCTGTCAGTGAGTGCTCTGACACTAACACTGTTATGCTACTTCTCTACCCAACAATGCCAAAACAAACATGAAGGTAACTCCTTTACATAGGCTGGGGGCTGAGGGGGCTGAAAAAATATGAAATTAACATTGACATTGTTATGCTTCTGCTCTATCTAATGATGCTAGAATTAACACTCTTGCAGGTCCTTTAGGTGGACAAGGGGTTGGGGGGGTGTTAAATAACTTCCCTCAGTTGTTGTCCTTTCCCTTGTGTGGAGAAGTTGAACTTGTGTGGACCTATCACTATGCAGAAAGTTGTGCACATCCTTCATAGCATGACAAAATTCTACAGACCTGTCATAAAATTTATTAAGCTTCCCAATTATTATCAATGTCAGAGGAAAAACTACCTGGTTGGCGTCGAGGATTGATGGATTGAAGACATAATAGTTCTTTTTATTCCCCTTGGGTAGTGCCAATATCAAAACTTGGTCATGATGTCTATCAAAATAATTCCCCACATCTCACAGTTGTGAGGCTTCATTGGCATTATCATTATATGCGTGATGCCAATGTAAATTACAGAGAGATAGAACATGAGGATCTGTGAGATTCGATGATGATTGTGGAAAACGGTGCTGGCTATTGAAATAATCTAGCTCCCAAAGTCAAAGTATGAAGGATTAGCCTTTATTGCACGTTTAGAACACTCAAATGATGCATTTTCTGCATTTGTTCAATAAGCTTAGCACAATACACTAAAGTATTAAGTTTAAACTCACTTCTCTTAGTATTTAAGTATGCTTGTGAAGTCAAACCTAGTCACGATAAAATGACAACAACGGTAAACCTTTGCACTTAAATAACTCAGTTCAAGGACTATAATTTTTTCATGTATTTGTTATAACAATTAAAATTGATTTAAACTAAATGTGAGAACCTTGAAGAGTTCTCAAGTTTAAAGATATTGGATATGCAGTCTAAACGATTGCTCCACTAATAATTTGAGAAGTTGAACTCTGACCAAATCAATGACGCATTTGTTATTGTCATTTTTTTGGGGTTTTCTTATACCAAGGAGCAAAGAGAGTGAGAAGGATCAGAGCCATAGGCATTCACAATTTAAAGGTTTGTGATGTATGTCATCATAGGGTTCAAGATAAAGGGTGAGTTTTGATACATTAAGCTTATTAGGTGTATAGTAATTTAATATATCAAACATTCTAATTTTCATAGCACTATAGTCGAAGCATAATTATATGGAGATCAATCAACTTGTTGCTTGATGGAAGGTTTTATTAACTTTTGTATTAATTTCTCCTACTAGTTAGTCAAAACCTCTTCTAGGTTCCGAGATTAACCAGAATATGCCACATCAAAACCACTAGCAACAATGGTATAGGGAGGCAAAAATCCAATGGTCTATAATGATTCAAGATCGATGGCCTATGTTCATTTGGAGGGTTAAAAGATAAAATGTGGTTATTAAAGGTCATGGGCCTAAATTCAAACCATGGTTTTGAAAAACAACCACTTATCACTTTCTTGTTTATTTTGGCACAAACTGTAATTATTGTGAATACTCTTTTTCTTTCCAAAAAATCATTTTTATTGCACACGTGAATGGCATGATGAAATCAACAACTATGTGCTCAAATCAACAACATTTATCCACTATCTAGGTAGTGGACACAGGTTCGACCAAGGATTCTTCATTTTTCAATCCAATTTTAGATGTGCATAGACTTTCATTTTGCAGAGTTATGCACCTCCACACAATTCCCTTAAAACGAGTAAAGTTACATATACATTGAATAATTGTTGCATGTCATTTTCATTGAAAGCTAGGAAGTTATGCAAAATACATGATTTAAGGCAGTGTCACATTCTAAAACCTACACAATTAAGCTTGGTTTTGGAAAGATGGATAATGGTCTGTAAACCATTTTTTGTGCATGTGTCATCGTTGTGCTTGTTATCCCCTTTGGGTTGCCATGGGCTAACTATTCAAATACTCTAGCGCTTCTCTTATGAGCTACAACTTTATATGGTATCCAATCAGTTTCCCTTTGGGTTGCTAGAGGCTTGATATTCAGATACTCCAACACTTCTGTTATGGGTGATAACTATATGATAGATAATTCATTGCATGTAAGGATATAATAATAAATCCAACACGGTGGCAGAGTTGATGGAATTGAGAGGTTTGTCATGCTCAAATATAAAGCATGTAGGTTGGATCAATTAGGAAAACCATTTCAAAGTATTTTTTGTTCGACGGATATCGGAGAATATTTAATTAAAATTCTTGAGGCGCTTTATAGCACCATAATTGTTTCCTTTGACTAAAGTCACGATAAGGTGGTGGATGTCATTTTTTCTATTGTTTCGCTTGTTAGAACATAAACATGTATTGTATTTGTTGTTGCTTATCAATTTTAAATTAAACTTCACGAGCAGGCAATGAAGAATTTAGTGTGCCCTCTTGAACTGGCCAATCCAACAACACTGAGATTCTCAAGGAACCATTAAAGTTGGTGTTCCATAGAAATTTGTCATCACACTGATATGACCTTATTCAATAATGCTATGTGAGGAACATATTGATGGAGTATGATGGCATTTGTGGAATTTTTGGTGGGTCATTATTAAGTGTGTTTTTATACATGGTTGCGTGTGTGGGTTGTTGGAGTATATGTTGCCAACATTTTAGGTTGTTTTTATAAAATGTTGCCCACTCTAGTGATTCTTCTACGCTCCCACCATAAAATTGACTCAAAGGTTCTAATATGAAAGTTATAGACATATTATTCCATCATGATCTCAGAATATGTTGTTGTGATCTTGAGAGATTGGACGCAGCAATGGCCTTGGGTTGATTGGGGGAGCGATGACAAATTTGCAATTTTCTGGCTTGGAATCCACGTGAAGTTGCTACAAGGCCACTTTCTTGGATTAGTGAAGGATGAAATGTAGTTGCAAGCGTCCAACTTGGCGATTCGTCTGCAAATGCTTGTGAGCAGTGACTTCGATGACTTTGAGCATGAATCTCCCGTCTCACAAATATTTGAGCAGCAAACGCTCTCAAAAAACCTTTAAATTGTTCATCTTTTCTCCACTTTTCTCCTTTTTTGGAAATACAAAGATATTTTCATCATTACACTTAGACTCAGAGGAATAAGAGTCAGTGAGCCAATCATAATAGTAATGGGAGCTGAGGCCTTCGGTGTACAATTGCAGGATTCTTTGGCTCATTTTGCTTCGTTTCTTTCCATTTGGCAGTGGCTAAAAAAGTTTGAATCTTTCTTTGCTACTCCTCCAATACATGCAATAAGAGAAGTGAATGCATCGAAATGTTGATGTGGGCTAGACCGAATCAGGCTCCATAAATCTTGTTCTTCTACGCTCTCGCAAGAAGAATTTTCCCGGTTGGGGCTCTCTTCTTGATCTTTTTCATCGTCAACTTTTCATTGAAATTTTCAATGTCAGAATCAGAAAATTCATCAAAATCATATGGGAGATCATAACCAAATAAATTTAGTCCAGCATGGGGATTTCATTGTCATATACAACATGGATATATGCGGAGGAATCATTCTCGTTTTCTCCAACTTAGTTAAAGTCACTAGCATAGAGAACCACAAATTATCAGTACACCTATCTGATTGTCACCATTTTAACACCTTCTGCTAACCGCATGAAAAGTATGAACTGCAATCTCTCAAATGACTACTTCCACCATTTTTTTTATCTGTACACACATTAGAAACGGTGAACGTTATATCCTCTACCATGCTCTGCCGACGGAAAACTTTGGCCCAATTTCAAGATTTCCACTCTTGCAATCATGCCACAACAATCTGAAATATCTAATTCCACCTCCCTAGCTTCCAAGGATGTCAGAAGCCGAAAACGAATTTCGTGAAGATCGGAAGTGATCCCTACCCAATATACATTTATAATTTATGTTAAATAATTTAAAATGATAGTAATAAATGTTTTCAATTTCCTTTTTATATTATCTAAGATAAAATTTATAACTCAATATGTTTAATATAGTTAATGAGAGAAGCTTATGATTGTTATACATATTCAGAGAAAAAACACATATTGGTGTTGAGTTGTCCTTTTCTTTGTGTAGAGAAGTTTATTGTGCGGGAGTGCAGATAAAACATATTTTTTGCAGCATAGTCAACTTCTCTACCCTCAAATGAAGCTCGACACTCTCGCACTTGTTCTAACAAAAAACATGTATATTGGCATTGAGTTTGTCATTTCCCTTATGTGGAGAAGTTGATTATGCATATTTGCAAAGAAAACACGATCAACTTCTCCACACTCAAACTTATTTGTGTTAATATCTTGCATTAAAATTCACTGACATGTCGACGGGCATGAGGCACGCCAGCCAATAGCGAACATTCGCTAAGTGTGATTCCACTGTGTTTTCACTTAACTAGGTGGACAATGCACTAAGGACCAGTTTCAAACTTTTTGGTCTAATCTCAATACAAATCCTGAAACGAAAGTGGGTTTGTCCAATCGTAGAATGTAGTTGATTGACTTGATTGGGTGCGGTTCTTTCAAAATCATAAAACCAATTAAAAGGACCTTAGCCTGTGTTTTATCACATTATTCTTTTTCAGAGTTCAATCCCGAATAGGCATTTCTCTTCGTATTAAGTGTGAAACCAACCATTCGTCAAATCACCATACACGACAGAAAGTAACCCTTCACACAATACATGATGAGGTTTTCCTTATGAAGAAGATTGTCCAAAGGAGGTAATTTGTCCTTGAGCTGCCAAAATTAACACTCCCTCCTTAGATAGGGAGAATTTACCGACTGCAACATATGTCTCGTCACATGTATCTTGTCATCAACAAATGTCATCAATTTTCATCCTTGCTTATTTATGTTAATCTTCTCATCTATGCTCATATACTCATCTCTGCTCATATGTTGAATTTTCTCAAATCTAAAAGAAGAAGAATTTGACATTGAAGGGGAACCTAAGCTACCACTCTCTATTCTTTGGGGAGCCACTACTACCACTTAGAATCATCTGGGATCCCAATGCTGCTACCTGGGAAAGATCAGAGAGCTTAACATCAGGGAGCCCTACTTAGCGTGAAACCACATGAGGGATCCCATGTCAACCCAGAATCCAATGAAAATAAAGAAGGTCCTATTGGACACTCTCACCTCATGTCTATGACATTGGAGAAGGTTCTATGGGACACTCTCACCCCAATTTATCTCATAGGAGGGCATACGTCTTCCACTCTATGACGAGAAATAAGCAAGATACCACTTACCAAGCAAGGATTACGATAAATGGGTGAGATGCCACTTGCTATACAAGGTAAGGATCACAACCATCCTATTTCCTATTGATTTTCCCAGCAATGACCCTCAAGAGTCAAGTGTGAAAACACTTACATCATAATCCACCATGTGTGAGATACCTGACTTACCCAAGGTAAGGATCACACACTCCCAAGCTCTCTCAAGTCGTTGGCCAGATGGGGATTGACAATCCCAACAAGCCCGACTTGTGGGTATAATCACAATTAGGGTATACTCTACTTAGACGAAGATAGGGGAGCTACATCTTCCACCCGATGGGTGACAGATAGGTGTGATACCTTATTGTCCAGAGATCCCTCAACCCCAGGATCCCTATAACTTGATTCCTTGCCCTAGGAACTTAGAAAGAGGGGGGGAGGGGTGGGGAGAGAGTTGGCTCCTCGATCATCCCTACTCTTTGTAGATCAGAAACATATCAACGTGCTCATATCGGATACTTGCTTAAACTGTTTAGTTGAAAATTTCAATCATAATGCCTCAAACATTAGTAGTCCTCTGATTTGTTGTTCATGCAAGACATTACATCAAAATGATACCTTATTCATCCTCCCTCTGACAGAGGAAGAAACCACAATCATAAGCTCTTCTCATATAGCAGTACTATCTCAACACAAGGAGATCTATTAGTCCTAGCAATATATGGGATTTTCTGCCAATTGGATCCCACCTTTTATTGTCGCAATATATCGTTGTCATATCTAAAACCTTCTAAAACAACTCTTCACATAGATTCCTCAATCAAACTTCCCCACATCTAACCATGCTAGTAACCATGTACTCAATCTCGAACATGCTTAAATCTATAGACTTCTATTTCCTGCCTATCAAAATGTCATGGCAGATCCCGAGCTAAAGAAACACCACAAATGTGCTCTTTCTATCAATAATGCTTTCCAACCTAATCAACATTAGTGTATCTATGTGGTCATACATCTGTAGAAGTATATCTCATACCAATATTGATCATCCCATGCAAATATTTCAAAAATGTGCTTGGGGGGATTCACCTAATGTGTATGAAGTAGCTCAATCATGAATTGACTTATCTAGATGGGTGTTCACAAGGAACATCAATGTTTCAATGAGTTGTCTGATTCCAAGTTAGGTTCATTAATATCTCTACATAGCTTCCTTAAATTTAATTCCATCAAGGTGTCCGAGGATTTGTATTCCATCATGCCAAATAACTTTATTACATATTTTATTTTACAAAACTTTAATCCCAAAAAGTGATTCATCATGCCAAGATTCTTCATCTCGAACTTTAGAGGCCAACTCCCTCTTACTTTGATCATCATAGGCTCATTACCTTTCAAGAATAGATCTGCATCATATAGAACCAAATAAAAGGCATGCCTTGGACCACTTTTGAAGGAGAGGTTTGGATTGGCATATCTTCCAAGCATTGGACCATGCTCGACATCACCTCATCTATTCACATGATGTAGATTTGTACCATCAGGGTTATGAAGAAGATCTTGGCTTAGGGACATCTCAATCTTATATGGCATCATGTTAGGTCCCTTTAATACTAGTGATTCCCCCATTAATATTGTCATTGTAGCCCTTATTGTTATTATTGTGCCCCTATTGCCCCCATATTGTTATTAGTGTGCCCCATAGAAACCCACTATTGTTATTATTGTGCCTTTATGTTATTACTGTTATGTCGGCTTGATTATATTGTGACCACTTAGACTCCTATATATATAAGGGAGGTTTAGTCATTTGTATCATCCAAGAATTGTTCATTTGTGTAATGCAAAGAAGGTTTCCCCCTTGAAGACGTTGAATTCTAAGGCATTGATCTATCTTTTCTATCTTTTTGTGAGCTGATTTCATAACACATCCTTCCCAAGAAGCATTGGAGTTATGTATCATCTATGCACTTTTAAGACTATCGTGAAACACTTCTTTGTATTTCATGTGTCTATAGTCATACTGATGTATGCTATGACATAAATCCACATTGTATTTGTTGGTCGATATGCTTTATCTATTGAGCCACATGGATCCACTGTGTATTTCTTCATGGTTGTGTTTTAACATTTTATGTCATGGATCCGTAGTGTATGTTTTGGCAGTCATTTTTAGTATCACTTTTGACCGAGCATGAGTATGCCTGCCTCGAGGATGTTTTCAGCACATATGAGACTTCCACTTCTAGTATCTTTCGATCCAAGTTCTTGGCTTTGTCTCCAACCTTCTAATTTGACCTCTGAGCACTATTATAATGCATTTCGGCCATCAGTTACTCTTATGAACTCATGCATTAGGGGGCATCTGTTATCATCGTAGTTTTCTCCCTAGGGTTAGTACTTATGAGATACTACGTTGATTGACCTTTTTCCAGGCCTTAGCCACTATTTTTCCTAGTTTATTCCCCAACCGCACGAATCACGACTTGTGTGAGTGGTTGGAACCTTCCAACCGCACGGAGGGCACAATGTCTGGGCGATTATAGCCTAAATTTCAAATCCTTGTACATGCAGTTGGGAGACTTTTTCTAAATACTTGTGGTTCCTAGGAGATCAGTTTGAATCATCACTTTATACTATCTATTCGAGATGAATAGGACACATTATTGAGAAGCTTATCTAACTCCTCTTTGTCCTAAACGTTTGTATTCATCCTCCTGGGAGTCCTCTTCTTCCTATTTATATTGGGCCATATTAGAGGGTGAGGCTAGTTAGGTTTTTAGATACCCAGAGTTTTGGAGTGAGCTTAAGAGAGTCTATGGAGCCATTGTGATTCATATTTGAGGGCTCCATGTGATTGATCCCTTCTTCATTATAGTGGGGATACTGTGCCAAAAATAAGGACAGGATAACCAAAGCTTGAGGTATATTGTTGTACTTTCATGTACATGGCTAATAAAAATCTGATTTCCTTCCCCTTTTATCAATTTGGTAGAATTTATATGTGTGATTTATGGATTTTTTGAGCTAATAATCTCCTGCGAAATATCACTTATTGTTTCTATTTGGTTGTGTTTGTGTGTAGGCTTTGGATCGGGAGTAGATGAAGGAGATCGCTTGATTGGAGTGTGTTATCTCAAAATCAGGCCCTGGAAGGCTGCAGACCAGGAAGACTTCAAGTAACTGTTTGAAACCAATCTTTTAGCTAAGGCTTATCCTCCTTAGCCTGAGAGGGATCTCTCAGAGGATTTAAGAATTTATGATTATGATTAAGATGGCTAACTCTTTGTGAAACAAATAGGAATGAGGCTGGTGAAATCAAAATTAACAAACATACATTGGGCTTATGGAGTCATATGTCATTTAGCATTAACAGTAGAATTGGCTTTGCAATGAAATCAAGGCATTCAGATTTCAATATAAACAGAGTACACCAAACACAAAAGGACAGCCTATGAGTATATGAAGGAAATTAGAACACTGCAAGTTATTTCTAAGTAATCAAATACTCATAATACTGTAGACAACATGAAAAGACAACAAGAGGAATTCATACATTGAAGTCTCTATGATTCTTGAGCAGGAGAAGCCAGTACTGTATTACCAAAAGAAACAGAGTCTTTACATAAGCTTAACAACAGAGCTTTTTTACATAAACTTCCAACCCCTATTACATTTCCTTTTCTCCTATTTATAGAGTTCTTCTCCCTGACTGAGATTCCTCCTCAAACTTGAGGGGAACTCGAAATCTATTTCTAATGACACCTGTTCAACTTTTAAATTCCTATTAAATGTAACAAACTGCAACTAGACTTTCTAGAGATCTAAATCAAGTAGGAGTCTAACTCCATATTACACTAATAATAGCCTTGATTACAATCATTCTCATTCTTTAACATTTGGTCCCTTTTTAGTTTGGTTGTGGTGGATGTTCAAAGCTCCATACTGGTCTTCAATGTCACATCTTTTCCATTGCCCTGAAACATAGAAAACTACCCCTGTTTATCGGTCTTTGGTTTGCCTCAAAATATTCGAATCCAAAGAACCATGCCCCTTATCTTTGATTATCCAAAATATAATAGATGGCCACGTCTTTGATGTGTTGTCAACCTCTTTTATGTGTGAAGGCAAAAACTTTTTCACGATGTCTGACATATTTTGGATTGTAGTAAATATGTTCACTTTATGACAAAACGTTTAGAGTTTGGATTCGAATACATGTTTTCTCCACCTGTCTTGACCTTGTTGAAGGTTGATAGCTTCAGATGATCCTTGGTAGATATTCCCTTTTCAAAATTCCCACTTGTATTTCAAAAACCAGTTGACTAAGATTGGATTATGTAGCTTCAGCAGTTTCATAGCGCACTACGAAACTGCTAAGCGTTAGTCATCATCTTCAGCAGTTTCGTAGCACACTACGAAACTGTGGTGTAATCACCAAAACACAGCTTAAATATTAAACTCTGACTGTCTTGAGCTTTCTTTTCTTGAATTGTCCTTTTCATCTGCCCTGAAATTACCAGCTGGATATGGATAGTCCACCATAGCAAGGTTACTGTATGCTGAGCTTAATCAGTCTTGTACTTCCTTTGTGCTTTTGAGATCCCTGCACATGCAAAACTTCTTGCTAAGATTTTGTAACCCTTCATCTCTTTCACCATATGTCGCCAATGTTTTCCATGATTGTTGTATCACCTTGAAAGAATTCTCACTTTCCCGTTTGAAATCATTGAAACAAGATTGTAGAATATATCAGATGGTACAATGTCTTCAAACTACAATATTGGCACAGATGAAGCTAGGGCACCTGTTGCAATATGTGGATATTTCAACCTCATCCAAGCAGCTAACATTCCACCATAAGAACCACCAATGTATCTATTTCACCTGAGCCTCTATACTGACTATCATCTGTTGAAAGGGTACTTGACATGGAACAAACCTCAGAAACAATGGAATTACAGAAAAAAAAAAAGTGTTGGTTATTCAGCAGGTGCCGTGAAATACACCGAATACAAGACTTGTAGTTGCATGGAATAAATAGTGTATCAATTTCACAAGCATATCAGATGAAGCAAGTTTCTCCATCCTCTCTGTTTGAATTTGGTATTTGTCTATCTGCTTTTGATTTCGATTTGACATTTTCTATAAAGCACTTAAGTTCAACTAACCTTGCCAGAGAAGGATCACCTTTGAGAACACCAACCTAATTATATTCCAGGAAATACTGTAAATTGGATTCAACTTTTGATGAGCAATCCATATTCACGAATTCTTGCATCAAATCATTCTGTACACCATGATGATACAGTTTTGTCTGCGAGGTTCAAAATCATTCCTACGAGGGGTGCCAAAATCATTCCCCGGTTTATTTTTCTAAAGATTGACCTTGCTGTTTGAATGTATTGTCAAAAAGTTCAGCATTTGCATTTGACGTTGTAAGATTTAGCACAAAAACAATTAATTCAATCATCGTTATCATATTTGTTTCAGGCCGACAAAGAAAGGCTTGTGGCATTCCACAAGTGAAAAACTCAAGAACCCTTGCAAGATTATAAGAAAGCTCAAAAATGATGGTGCGATTCCTTTCTTGCAAATCCGGGACCTGGTAATGTTCTCCCATCTCCTTAAGTGAAACAGAAAACTCAGTAATAGTCCAACTGAGGGTGTTAAACAAGAGATTAAGGAAAGACGCAAACAACTTTTCATCCAAGTAGCACATTTTCCACAGTAAATCCTGGAAGAGATTTGACCAAGATTCTCCATGTTTTGATGTTCCACACCAAACATACATATATGCCACATGCATGCAGGGTTTTATTGGCATCTACTGATCCTCATTAATTTTCTTCAACTGCTTCATATTTTTTGTTTCCCCAGTGCTCCCATATAGGACCAGCTTCTAAATTTGTGTAACGTCGGCACCGCCCTGATTGTCCTCTATAAAGATGGTCAAATACGAACATTCTGGAATTTTACATATTTCAAGACAATTGGTTTTCCCTCAATATTATCTGGTGATAAAACCACGGTATCACTTGGAGGGAAGTTATTTACATTGCTAAACTCCATATTCTCCTTATTTGCAAATAGTTTCACTATCTTTGGACCTTTCTCGGTAAGACCTTTAATTACCAAAGAATGCAATTTGATAACTTGAGTAAATGGTATATAGATCACTAGTTGCTCATCTGCCTCACTCTCAAGGTAAAGTCCATCATCTTCCCTGTAGCCCTATTTTATTGCATTTACGATGGATTGAATCCAGAACCCTTACAAAACTGCAGAAGAATGTTTGTTATTGGAACCCAAACCGATTATCAAATGCTGAAAGCAATGCGCCAGGCATCCTTTCCGCTGCTACTTCATTTCTTTAAACGGAAACCATGTACTCTTTATATTGTACTAATACTGATATGGATTGCAAAAGAACATCCATTATATTAAGCAGGTCCTCCCTTGCCATTGGAAAGTTGTCTGGAAAGGAAACTAAATTGAAAAGGGCACATGTGAATTCCAGTTAGATGCGTAGCCAATTGAGTAGCAGCTGAGCCATCTTGCTTTTGGAATGTCTTTGGATCAAGAAAGTACTTGAAAATCTTCCAAAAGGTTTCAATAATTCTTGGAGGGTTATACAGAAAGGCAACAGCCAAATGCTGTGGATAGTGCTTTTGTAAAACATTTTCAGTTTCGTGAGTTGTCTTAATGGGCGCAGAATTGGACAATGACCACCCACTGAAGTCAATTAGCCAAACCATCTGTTCCTGACCAGTTGGCAAATTCATAATGGCATTCTCAATAACATAAACCAGGAGGCACAGTTGATTTTCTTGAGACGTTGTATTCTGTTTTCCAGGCTTCATGAAAAGAACAGTTCACCCATTTCCCAGTACTCTGCAGTATTTATATCTCCATCTGAAGGTTTTAAGTGTGCAACATGATCAACAGAAATCTTCTCTGCCTCCACAGTCCCTATAATGTTCTGATGGTGAAATTATTCTGAAACAAAACCGCAAATCTGTCTGTTCTGCATCCACCTTAATAAAAAACCAAAAAGGTTATCTTAAAATCGTTAAATATAATAAATTGAACAATATTTGGCGGTGATCAATTTTATTTGCCAACTTTCATCTGTAAGGGGTGCCATTGACCCAACAATACCAATTTTGTCCATATCTTGAGAAATATAAGCCCAAAAGCTCAATCTTGAAAGAAAACTAAACTCGGACTAACACTAAACCTTTACAATTAAAATGATGTGAACCATTTAGAAATTGTTTCTTAGGTGATAACAGAGTGTAAGGATTCTACATTAGGCCCAAAACCCTTCACCGACTTGTTAGGAGGCAAGGTATGTGCTCAAAATTTGTAGCATTAGAAATTGCATCAAAACTGCATGCATGGCCATTTGGATTGGGGATTTTTGTTAGATTTTCTTAGCTATTCTCTTTTGTTGTCTGGTGATCTCAATCAAGAATGAGATCGTGAAGCAATATCTCCTTGCATGTAGAATTTACAGTAACAACAAGGAAGGAAAAATATACTTCTTGTTATTCCTTAGCTTTCCAAGGACTGTAGCATTCGCCTTGCGGTCAAAGTGCATTGACTTTGAATTATTTTTCTTTTTTTTGCAATTTTAACCAAGGTTTAAGGAAAATTCTTAATATTTCTATTTTCCTACAAATTCCAAAATAATTTTCTAATTTTCTGGAAATCTTTTTCTAATTTTCGATTGCCTAAGCGAACTCTAATAGGACATAATTCCTCGGGTGGAGGAAATTTTATTTTCTATATTTGCGAGTCCCTGAAAATTCATTTATAATAATAATTAAAAAAATTAACCGTGAGTGGCCATTTCGTTAGTGAGTGCTCTGACACTACCATTGTTATGCTACCACTCTATCCAACAATGCCAAAACTGACATGGATGTAGGTCCTTTACGTAGGCGGGGTGGGGTTGAACAAATCTATAATTAACACTAACACTTCTAAGCTATTGATCTGCCTAATGATTCTATAATTAATGCTCCTGCATGTCCTCTATGTGCAAGAAGGTTGGGGGGCTGTTGAATAACTTTCCTCAGTTGTTTTCCTTTCCCTTGTGCAAAGAAGTTGAAATTGTGTGGAACTTTCACTATGAAGAAATATCTACGCATCCTTCATGTCATGACAAAATACTATAGACCTCTCATAAAATTTATTGATATTCCCAATTATTATCAATGTTGGAGTAAAATATACCTGGTTGGCATCAAGGATCGATGGTTTGAAGACATAATATTTCTTGTTTCTCCCCTTGGGTAATGCTAGTGTCGAAACTTGGTCCATGATGTCTCTTAGAACCAATCCCTACATCTCACAATGCACACCTCTACTATGAGGCTTCACTGACATTGTCATTATGTGTATGATGCCAATGTAAATTACCGAGAGATAGAAGATGAATATCCATGAGAGTGGAGGAGAGTTGTGGAAAGTGGGGTTGGTTGTTGAAATAATCCAACTACCAAAGTAAAAGTACAAAGGATTATTGGACTTTTAGAACACTCTATGCATTTTTTTGCGTTTGTTTAGTAATCTTAGTACAAGACACTAAAGTATTAAGTTTGAATTCTCTTATCACAATATTTAGGTATGATTTCGAAGTCAAATATAGTCATGATAAAATGACAACAAGGGTAAACCTTTGCACTTAAATAACTCAATTCTAGGACTATAATTGTTTCATGTATCTTCTATAACAATTGCAACAGATTTAAACTAAAAGTGATAACCTTGACTAGTTCTCAAGTTTAAAGATGTTGGATATATGGTCCAAACGATTTCTCCACTAATGATTTGAGAAGTTTAATTCCGACCAAATCATGAATGCTCCACCAATAATTTTGAGAAGTTAAAGTTTGACCAAATCAATGGCATGCTCATTATTTTTATTTTGTTGAGGTTTGCTTACACCAAGATGCAAAGAGAGAGAGGGGGGTCAGACCCATAGGCATTCACAATCTAAAATTTTGTGACGTATGTCATCATATGGTTCAAGGTAAAGGGTGATTTATGATACATTAATATTATTAGGTGTATAGTAATTTAATATATCAAATAGTCTAATTCTCATAGCACTATAGTCAAAGCATAATTATAAGGATATTAGCAAGCGATGCACCTAACGATCTCAAAGAAAAGGTCCTCGAGGTGGTCAAGGGAGGTCAATCAACATTTTTATCAGTGGAAGGCTTTATTAATTTCTCCTACTAGCTAGTCAAAACCTCTTTAAGGTTCCAAAATTAACCAGAAATTTCCACATCAAAACTGCTAACAACAATGGTATAGGGAGGCATAAATCCAATGGTCTATAATGATTCAAGATCCATTTCCTATGTTCATTTTGAGGGTTAAAGGATAAAATGTGGTTATTAAAGCTCATGGGTCTAAATTCAAGCCATTTTTTTGACAAACAACCCCTTATCACTTCCTTGTTTATATTAGTACACATGGTAATTATTATGAAGCCACTTTCTCTTTCTAAAAATTCATGCTTAGTGGACACATGGATGGCATGATGAAATCAACAACTATGTGCTCAAATCGACAACATATATCCACTAACTAGGTAGTTGACATAGGTTCGACCAAGGATTCTGTTTTTTTCAATCCAATTGTAGATGTGAAAAGGCTTTTATTGTGTAGAGATCCACACCTCCACACAATTCCCTTAAAACGAGTAAAGTTATGTATACATTCAATGATTGTTGCATGTCATTTTCATTGAAATATATGATGTTATGCCAAATACATAATTTAAGGGAGCACCCCTTTTTAAAACCTACAAAATTAAGATTGTTTCTGGAAATATGGATAATGGTTCGTAAACCATGTTTTGTGCATGTGTCATCGTTGTGCTTGTTATCCCCTTTGGGTCACCATGGGATTCCTATTAAAATATTCTAGTGTTTCTCTTATGAGTGATAGTTTTATGGTATCCAATCTTCTCGGATTTCTTGGGGATCGAAGAGCGGAAGGGAGGAAGAGAAGAAAACTAAAACAAAGGGTTTCTGTGTGGGATTTTTGCCATGGACGGGGGCAGAGGAGGGAGCTCCACTCCCTCCTTCAAAGAGGTCGTGGTTAACAAGAGCAAGGCCCCTCCAGAATTAGAAAGAGGCAAAACGATGGAAGGAGGAAGAAATAGGGAACATAAAATAGAAAGTAACAAGGAGAAGGAGAATGTTGACACAAAAGACAAAGAGGAAAATGACAAAAAACAGGTAACAAAAGATAGGAAACAAATGGGACCATGCAAGCCCAAAGTTGAAGTCACTCCCAGAGTTATCATAAATAACCCTGAGCTATAGGCCCACAGGGAGCACATGTAGACGTATGCAATCATATGCAAATTCATGGGACTATGGCCCACCGAAAAGGCGTTACAAACATGGATCAGATACCACTGGAAGCCTAAAGGAAGCATTGATCTTCATCTAGGATCCAAGGGTTTTTTCACGGTGGTGTTTGCAAACATTGAGGACAAAGACAAAGTGTTTGAAGGCGGGCCCTATTTCTATGCAGCAGCAAGGCTCTACATGCGGCCATGGATGATGAACTTCGTGCCGAAGCGGGAAACCTTTACCTCAGTTCCAGTTTGGGTAAGACTCTATTCGCTACCTTTGGATTATTGGCAAATAGAATCACTAACAGCCATAGGAAATAAATTAGGAAGGTTTGCTAAAAATTCTGAAGCAACAAGAAGGGGAAAATATACCTCCTTTCCTAGGATTTGTGTGGAAATGGACCTATCTGGAGCTCTTCCGAACGAGGTCATACTGGAGGTTTATGATGAGGAATGCGTGCAGATGGTTGACTACGAGCATATTCCATTTAGATGTTGAAAATGTCATGAACACGGGCACCTTCTGAGAGACTATCCTCTTAGTAAGGCAGAGAACAAAAGCAAACCTAACATAATGAAAGAAACAAATGGCTTTCATAAAGTAATTCACAAAGGTAAAAATAGAAAAAAGGGGCCAAAACAGCACCAAAGTAGAGACCAAAAAGTGAGGCAAAATCAGTTCCAGGTTCTTGAAGAGGAGGAGGATGCAGCAGTTGAAAATCAAGTTGGGAAGAATGAAGATGATAAATAGAGAAATGAGGAAGAACAAGTTCAGGAGAAGGTAAAGGAAAAACAGAAAGAGATAATGATGAGTGAACCAGAGATGGATATGGATCAAGAGATGACCTAGAGTGAGATGGAAATGGAAGACAATGAGTTACAAGAGATTATTGACAGAGAAAACCTAGATTTAGAAGGGTTCTTTAGTAAGGGTACAACTAATGGAGTAGAATCTCTACCACAAGAAGAATGCAATTGAATAAAGCAGCTATTCTTATGGAAA
>APFE031215693.1:90292-103170 GCA_000404065.3 Pinus taeda
GTTTTTCTGAAAACATGAAGCTGGTGGACATTGAGACAAGTAATGGTATTTTCACTTGGAACAATAAAAGAGGAGGGGATTCCCAGGTAGCTTCAAAGCTAGATAGATTCATGATCTCTGAAGAGCTAATGCTTCCAGACAAGGAAATTACAGCAGATATCCTTCCTTTTGGAGGCTCAGATCACTGGCCGATTCAAATGGAGATCAAGGGCATTGGTACCCCAAGAAACAAACCATTTAGGTTTGAAAATATTTGGCTTTCACACCTGGATTTCATCAGCAACATGGAAAAATGGTGTGCTGAAGACCTACAGATTCAAGGATCATCCATGTACCTGTTACACAAGAGGCTGAAAAATATCAAGCAGAAGCTAAAGGAGTTGAACCAGAAGGAATTTGGCAATATTTTCACTAGTAAAAAAATTGTAGAAATCAAAATCCTAGAGATCAACCATGCTCTGATCAAGAATGGATTTGATAAAGACAAAAATGAATAAGCAGAGAAATATCACCAAGAATCAGAAATGTTGTGTAATCAAGAAGAAATTTTTTGGAAACAAAAATCTAGGGTTCTCTGGCTAAAAGAAGGAGAACGAAATACTAAATTTTTCCACAGATCTACCATTGCAAATATAAATCACAACAAAATATCTTCGATCAAGAACGAGAATGGCCAGATTCTCCAATCCCATGAGGAGATAGATGCAGTGTTAGTAAAGCATTTTCGGGGCACTGCCAAGGAAAAATTTTCAGGAAGAGAACCTTTCATTAAGAACTTAATAGAACATATTCCCAAACTAATAACTAGAGAGGACAATTGTAATCTCAACAGACCTTTCACTGAAAAGGAGATCAGTGAGATCCTTAAGGAAATGCAAAATGGCAAAGCACCAGGTCCGGACAGATTTAATGTGGATTTCCTCAAATCCTGCTGGCATATTGTTAAAAGGGATTTGTTGAGATTGTCGAAGACTCCAGGCAGAACAAGACCATTTTGAAAGCTCTCAATAACTCCTTCATTACACTTATTCCAAAACAAGATAATAATCAAGTTCTCGAGAGCTATAGGCCCATTGCCTTATGCAGTGTGGTCTACAAAATAATTTCCAAGGTTGCGGCTAATAGACTTAAACCCCTGCTACCCACTCTCATCTCCAGGGAACAAACAGGGTACGTAGAAGGAAGACAAATTCTGGACAACATTATTCAATCTCACGAGGTGGTGCACTCATTAAATTGCAGTAAGAGAGCGGGCATGATCACACAACTAGACATAGCGAAAGCATACAACAAAGTAAACTGGATTTACATCAAAAAAGTGCTCACAGCATTTGGTTTTGATCATAATTGGGTCAGATGGGTCATGGCCCTTGTGACTTCTTCCAACTTTTCAATTTTAGTGAATGGCTCTCCTTCTGAACTTTTTCTCCCTTCCAGGGGTCTTAGACAGGGCAATTCACTTTCACCTTTTCTCTTCATCCTCATGATGGAAGGGCTGGGGTGATCCATCAAGCATGCAAGAGTAACGGGAAAAATTCAGGGACTCCAACTTTCAGAGAATGGGCAAGTTCTGACTCATCAACAGTTTGTAGATGATACCATGCTACAAGGAATTCCCACAGTTAAAGAAGCACTTGCTTACAAACAAATTTTAAATGACTTCGCGAAGGCCACAGGTATGGAAGTAAACCTTTCCAAATCAAAAGTCTTTTTCTTTAACACTCATATAGCCATATAGAGAAATGTCTCTACAATTTTAGGCTTTCAAAGAGAATCCCTTCCCTCCAAGTATTTGGGAGTTCCTCTTACAGCTAAACTCTATCACAAGGGGATATGGGACCCTCTAGTAACTAAAATGCAAGACAAGGTCAGGAAATGGACTAACAGATCTCTAAATTTAGCTGGTAGACTGGTTATTACTAAAGCAGTTCTCCAAGTGATCCCAATATTTATGTTATCAGCCCTCCTAGCTCCATTAGGAGTCTTATAGCAATTTTGGAATATCCAACGAGATTTTCTCTGGGGCAAAGAGGAAACAAGGAAAATATGGGCCTTAGTCTCGTGGGAAAATATCTGCAAACCCAAGAACCAAGGTGGCTTGGGTTTGGACGATCTTGAGATTCTCAACAAGGCTCTTGGAGCCAAGCTCTGGTGGAGGTGGGTAAAAGATCCTAAAGCTCAATGGGAAAGCATCTATAAGGAAAAATATGCCAATGACTGGTCGGATTTTGAAATCATTCGTATGACAGGAACTAGAAAAGGCTCATCCATATGGAACAAGGCCTGGGCGAATAGGGAAGTGGTTCAAAAAAATAGTTTTTGGGAAATCAGAGAGGGAGATCTGGCACTTTTCTAGGAGGACAAATGGCAGCAAGAACCAAATCTACTGAAGGAAGAATTTCTAAGCCTCAAGCATGAGACTGATAGTCAAGGTTTAGTAAAAGTGAAAGACTTTTGGGAGAATCCACATAATGCTAGTAAATGGAGAATTTGGAAAAAAATTGAGGGCAGAGAGGAAAGGACCCACAACAGTCAAGAAGAGTCCCTTAAAAGAATGTTGGATCAGAGAATAATTTTAGTAGTGGAAGGGCAAGACCAACTGAAATGGGGTAACAACAAAGAGGGCAAATTTAATATTAAGGAAGCTAAAGGTTTTCTCCTTGATCAGGAACCCCAAGCTCCAAATAAAACTTGGCAGAAGCTTTGGAGACACAAAGGTTGGATGAAAATCAAACTCTTCATGTGGTTAGTTCACCAGAAGAAGATATTAACCTGGGAAAACCTTAAAAAGAGGGGCATGCTGGGACCCTCTAGATGTCATCTCTATGAGACCCATGAGGAGAATATTGAGCATCTTCTCAATAGTTGTATCTACATCGACAAAATTTGGGATTTTTTTACTAATATTTTCAAGCAGTCTGATAGAGACAAAGAAAGTATTGCTAACACTCTCATAAACTGGAGGAACAATTTTTCTACTAATGAAATTCTTAATTCAGCGTGGGATCTCTTGCCGAGTTTCATTATATGGAATGTGTGGAAAGAAAGGAACAAGAATATTCAAAGAGATAAAGGTTGCCCCTCTTAGCTTGGTGAAGCTGATAGCAAAACAACTTAAAGAGACAGTGGGCACCACAGTTAGAAATCTCCCCAAAAATCCTCCCTCAGCTGAAGAGTTGAGAATCCTCCAGTTGTTAGACTTGCAGGGGCTTATTCCTCAAGATCTAGACAGAGAAGCAAGTATGTGCAATAAGGGGGAGGAATACTGGCATCCTCCCCCTGAAGATTTTCTAAAGTTCAATATTGATGGAGCTTCCAAAGGCAACCTGGGGGTGGCTAGCTTTGGGGGAGTTCTAAGGGATGATTCAGGCAACATAATCTCCCTCTTCCATGGACACTTAGGAAAAGCCACTAACAATATGGCTGAACTAGTGGCCTTGGAATAATGCTTAGAACTTTTGATTCAAAACAACTGTCATAATGTCATAATAGAAGAAGATTCAGAGTTGGTCATAAACGCTGCCAAGAAAATCAGTAATGGTACAAGGCCGAAAACAGTCACTAAACACTGGAGGTTAACTCAGGTTCTACACAGGATCCAAGAACATCTACGAGAACTTCACACTCTCAGATTTATTCATGTGAAGAGAAAAGCCAACAAAGTGGTGGACATTCTTGCAAATCAAGGTGTCAGTTGTAAGGACATAGCAATTTTAAGGAAGTGGAGCACTACGGAGCAGAGCAATCTGAAAAAACTCTGTCATAACTAGGCAAAGGAGGACAAAGCAGAGTTTAGAAGAAAAAGAACAGAATCAAACCAGTAATGGACTACGGTCAGAGGGCTTCTTTAGGTTGGATAGATAAGTTCACGATGAGAGGTATAACTAGGTATGCAGCAAAGTCGACCACAATCATGATTATGCTCCACGACCGTCGTCAGAGTTTCCTAACTATTGATTTTTTACGCATCACTCACATTTTCCATTTGCCTCAGTTAAAACTGCCTTGGGAGTGGGGTCATTGCATCGCACCACTTTTAAGTCAAAAGTGGTTTTTTAATTTTAGCAGTGATGCCATGAGAGAGTGACACATGGAGATCGGCCTGTTCATAATACCACTTTCCCCGCTACCTAAAGGCGATCACTTTGGACGCGCGATGTTTGGCTTAGCCGTCCGATGGAGTGAGGGAAATCAACACTCAAGATCGATCGTCCTATTTGGTGGGGCCCTCATCGCACGTTATTTTCCGGCTTTCTTGCTGGATGAGTTTTTACCCTTGACCGTTAGATCCATTTCAATTAAGCAACGACAGAGAGGAGTCGAGCAGGTTGGAGGTGGGGCCCATTAAGGGATGCGCATCTTGCCTCAAGGTTTTTTGGTCAAAACCATTGGATAGAGCCCGTTGGTTCTTCCTTGTTGATTCTAGTGTGAGTTTTGCTTCTTGATGAAGTTTAGCGCAAGCCCCTCATTGTGGTGTGGTTTCTTTGGGGCTCGGTTCTTTGCAGGTCTGGTGGGGCCTTTCTCCTTGGATCTGGTCCATCCTCTTCCTTGTTTCATTTTGGATTTATTCCGGTTCAGCTTGGAGGTTTTGATAGGCTAGGTTTTTGGGCCGAGTTCTTTGCCTTGGCCAATTCTTAGTTCCTTTGGGAGGAAGTTCTCCTTTGCCACTTTTCTAAGTGGCATTTTGTAAATTCTATATTTTATTAATGTTAAAGAAGGTCCTACTCTTGCTTAAGCAAAAAAAGATAGTTTTATGGTATCCAATTTGCTTCCCTTTGGGTTGCCAGAGGCTTTCTATTTAGATACTCCAACGCTTCTCTTATAGGTGATAACTTTATGTATATAATTCATCGCATGTACAAAGACTAATAATAAATCCAATAGGGAAACATAGTTGATGGTATTAAGAGGGATGTCATGCTCAAATATAAAGAATGCAGGTTGGATCAATTAGGAAAACCATTTCAAAGTATTTTTTTCGACAAATATTGAAGAATTTTTAATTAAAAGGCTTGAGGCACTTTATAGCACCATAATTGTTTCCTTTGAATAAATTCACAATAAGGTGGTGGATGTCATTTTTTCTGTTGTTTCACTTGTTAGAACATAAACATGTATGGTATTTGATGTTGGTTATAAATTTTAAATTAAACTTCATGAGCAGGTAATGAAGAATTCAGTGTGCCCTCTTGATCTGATCAATCCCACAACATTGAGATTCTCAGGGAACCATTAACATTGGTGTGCCAATGCAATTCGTCATCACACTGATATGTCCTGATTCAATAATGGTAAGTGAGGAGCATGTCTAAGGTGTATGATGGCATTTATGGAATTTTTGGTGGGTCATCATTAAGTTTGTTTTTATACATGGTTGTGTGTGTGTGTTGTTGGAATATCTATTGCCGAAATTTTATGTTTTTTTTTTACATAGTGTTGGCCACTCTAGTGATTATTCTGCACTCCCACCACAAAATTGACTCAAAGGTTTTAATACGAAATTTAGACATATTATTGCATAATGGTCTCAAAATATGTTGTTGTAATCTTGAGAGATTAGACACTGCAATGGCCTTGGGTTGCTTGGGGGAAGCGACGAGTTGGACACTACATGTATTTGGAGAAAAAACACATATATTGGTTTTGAGTTGTCCTTTTCCTTGTGCGAAAAAGTTGATTGTGTAGATAAAACACATCTCTTTGCACTCTCGCAGAATAAACTTTTCTATACTGAAATGAAGCTCAACACTCCTACACTTTTTCTAAGAAAGAACATGTATATTGGTGTTGAGTTGTCCTCTCTCTTGTGTGGAGAAGTTGATTGTGAAAATTTATGAAGAAAACACATTTCTTTGCACTCCTACATAACCAATGCATTAAAATTCACTGACATGTCCATGGCAAGGAGGCACACCAACCAATATCGAGTGTTCACTAACCGTGATTCCACTTTGCACTTAACTGGGTGAACAATTGACCGAGGACCAGTTTCAAAATTTCTTGGTGAATCACAATACCAATCCTGAAACAAAAGTTGGTTTTTCCAATCATAGAATGCAGTTGATTGACTTGACTGGGTGAGGTTCTTTCAAAATCATAAAACCAATTAAAAGGCCCTTGGCCCATGTTTTATCACATTATTTTGTTTTTAGAATTCAATCCCAAATAGGCATTTCTCTTCATATTAAGTACGAACCCAACCATTCATCAAAACACCATACACGAGAGAAGAGTAACCCTTCACACAATACATGATTGAAAAGTAACCCTTCAAATAAAAGAGAAGTACCCCTCAAATCTGCCTTCCCTACAAAACAGACCTAACCCCTCTACCTGTAACTAGCCTTCTCCTTGCTTAGTTTGTCTAACCAAATTCATCGATCAACATGCCAATATCAATATGTTTAGGTAAAAGTATGGTATATCTTGGGTTTGAGGCTTCCATCCCCTTATTATATCATTTAGCAACTACCATGGATGCCACCGTCTCCAACTCTCAACCTCTCAAATGATGGAACTCTGTGTTAATTTCTATATGGTGGACACAACTTCATTAAAAAGAGAAGAAAGCAACAACTGTATACAACATTGTTGATGTAATTGGTAATTGGGAGAGTTGAACTATTCATGATGATTTCAGGGTCGAGGGTATAATATTAGTAATAATTTCTATGGTTCTTGGTATCTTTTACTATCTTCTGCACATATTCATGAAACAATCTGATGAAAAAAATAAATTTTACACTTATCTTTGTTCTAATAGCAGTGCAGTAACTATTGAAGCAGGTAAGAAATATTGTATACTAATTCTATAGTTTTACATGTCCATGCATTGATTGTAATGTAATTTTTGCAAATAATTATAATCATCAACTTTAATTGAATTTAAAACAATGAAAAAAAAACAAAATTACTATGAGCCCTTGCAATAGCAAATGATTCAATTTTCTATTTGATGGCATGTGTAATTGAACTAATAAATCATAAGTAATTTAAAGTGGGATGCATAGATTAGAGTTTGATTTTGATGCCTTGTTTATGAGTATGGTTTTGACTTTTAAGATGCTTTCATTTCATTAAAAGTGATGGACACGAAGTTGGAGATGATGGGAAGCTCAACGTGACCGTGCATAAGTTGGATTTTGGATAATATATATATATAATATATAATATATATTATATATATATGAATGAGAGGGACGTGTATAAACAAGGAACTAGCTAAAGTAAAAGTGGAAATAAACCATCTTTTGAGGATTTTAATATTTCAAACATGGTGAGCCAAGAAACTACTTTTTGTTATGTTATTTTCATATTGAGATGAAAGTGTGATCCAATCTCATCTTAATTGTCACTATCAGCAATTGTGTTTTAATATTGCTACTTTAGTATAAAAGTAGATCATGCGTACATCAAAATTTCTATGAGCATGTAAACACCTGCCCTTGGGACTATCTGACATCAGTTATGCATATACAAATATGGTATTTTTAGCTACTGTCAAACTACCTTGGTATTTGTAGCCACCGTAAACTTCCTTCCAACAGCTTTAGCTTTACTATTTCGGAGATCCATGGGGTTGGGCTCCTTGCTTCAATGACACCTAGGCTTGATGAGTCAGAGACCCATGGGGTTGGGCTCGTTTCCTTTCATTGAAAGTTTCATCAAAGAGAAAGTACAATAATCCAATTCTTATCCACTAGACAATCCAACAAAAATCAACCAAACAATATCTCAAATATGAATCTAGTAATAATGTTGATCAATATCATGATTTATAAGCTTGTGATCTACTGTCATCATCTATGATCAACTATCGAAATCTACGATCAACTTTCATGATCTGTGGTCAACTATAAAAATAAAATCCTAGTTTCCATTCGCATAGAGATAGTGTACGTGCATGCGGTTGAAACCCTCCAACTATACGAATGGACTTGTGTGTATGTGGTTGCAACTAAAAATTCCCTCTAGAAACCCTGTGGTTTAGAACTAGAAACACTAATCACATGTGCGAGATTCAGACTCTTCAATTCCAGACCTATGTGAACCAACTTTCGCGAACCAACCTCAGACCTATGTGAACCAAAATAAAGAAAGAATAATTATTGATGATCTCCAAATGAGGGTCACTTGACTTGTATTTATAGCCATCCAAGGGTGTCCAATTTCCTTTTGGGCCAACCTATCCCTTTTGTGCACATGTGGGTTTCCATATTAAAATATATTTTTCCTTAACCAAATTAAATTCTTTGAAGGGCTAGTAGGGAGCCTTCCTTGATGAGTAAAATTTTCCAGAGGAGGGAATTTGTCCCTGAGATGCCAAAATTAACACTCCCTCTCAGTTAAGGAGAAATTACTGACTGCAACATATGTCCCATCACATATATCTTGTCATCAACAAATGTTTTCACTGCTCATATATGCTCATCTTCTCATCTCTACTCATATTCTCATCTATGTTCATATACTCATCTGTGCTCATATGTTTAACATTCTCAAATCTAAAAGAAAAAGAATTTGACATCAAAAGGGAGCCCAAACTACCACCCTATATTCATCAAGGAACCACTATTACCACTGAGAATCATCTTTCAGTGAGGAGCCCAATGTTACTACCCAGGAAACATCAAAGTGCTTAACATCAGGGAGCCCTACTTAGCCTGAAACCACACTAGGGAACCCATCTCAACCCAAAATCCAATGATAATGAGGAAGGTCCTATGGGAAACTCTCATAGCATGTCTATGACAGTGGGGAAGGTCCTATGGGATGCTCTCACCCTAATTAATCTTAGAGGGGATCATACATGTTCCACCCTATGTCGAGAAATATGTGAGATACAACTTACCAAGTAAGTATTACGGTAAATGGGTGAGATAACACTTTCTATACAAGGTAAGGACCACAACCATCTTATTTCCTGTTGATCTTCCCAAAAATTACCCTCAAGAGTCAAGTGGTAGAACACTTGCATCATAATCCACCTTGGGTGAGATACCCGACTACCAAAGGTAAGAATCACACACTCCCAAGCTCTCTCAATTCGTTGGCCAGATGGGGAGTGACAATCCCAACAAGCCCAACTTGTGGGTATGATGACAATTTGGGTATACTCTACATAGACCAAGATAGGGGAGCTATGGCTTCCACCATATGGGTGACAGATAGGTGTGATACCTTATTTCCCAAAGATCCCTCAACCCCAAGATCCCTACATATCGATTCCTCACCCCGGTGTTAGGACCCCATATTGTCTCTTTCTGACCATACATTTTGTTATAATATCACCCTTTTCAACCCATATTTGAAAGTCCTTGTTAGTGTTTTGACTCAATTATTCCAAAGGTATGCAGTGACTCTTCTCATCACTATATGTTTAATTATTTAACATATAATCATGTTGTCTTCATAATTGATCTTTGAAGTTGATTAGTTGTTGAACAATTAAAGAATTATGTGCAACCCACATTGCTGAAACTGCCTAAAGCTGGCAGGACTATCTTTTGTAGTTGCTGAAACAACAGGAACAACAAGCAGATCTCAAAGCTGAAACAGCAAGAACAGCACGCAAATCTCGAAGCTGAAACAGTTGAGATTTGCGTACTAGATTTGACAGCAACAGAGGAACCCGATCGATCATTGAGGAAGCTGTTACATTAGATGTAACGTTCATAATCTAAATTACTGTAGCAACATTCTGTTGACGGGAAAATAATTTCCTTATTTTTGTATAATGGGTTGAACTAGAATCTATAATGTAAATCTTTTGTAATAGATGTCTCCTCTATATAAAGAGGAGACATCTACATTAGAAGGGGAATAAACAGACTGTAACAAGAGGTTTTAGCTGAGGGAACGAGACTGAATCTTTTTTGCAATATGGTATATTGATGAATGAATAGAGTTTTGTTTTGAGTATCTCATTTTAGTTTCTGTTTCCTGGGGAATCTTGTGAGAAGGACAGGGCCCACCTTCATCACAAGATTCACCCATTATCTTTCTGTAGTGTGTTAAGTGTGATTTCTGTTCATACCTTGTTAACAAGTACTGTTTCTGGATGTTGTTTTACCTTTGTTGAAACTCTGTTTCTTTCTTAATCGATTGATGTTATTTCATGGGTGTCTCACCGGTGATTAGGTTTACATAGTGAATTGCGAACTAGATAAATAGAGGCAGGTGCTGAAGGTTCCCACTCTAGGGATAGGGTATTGATCCTCTGTTACAGAATAGCCATTGTTTTCTTTTGAAGATTTATTCTTTCTATTCGATTATTCATCTCTTGTTAGATATTTGCAATAGAGTATAATTGTTGTAACACAGGGTGAAGCTTTAAACGAGGTGTGATTTGTTTATACTACAATTTTTAGTGCTATTAAGATTGAATACATATAGTACGTAGTTGCCTTTGAAATAATTAGACTTCCCCGGGTTGACAATTTATGTGGCACTCGACTATTTAATTAATAAGCAATTAAAGTGACCAACATTTTGGCACCATTGCCAGGGAAGGCGACCGAAGATTTTAAGAGCATTAATGATTTTCTTTTAGATGTACATGATGCATGAGAGGATGTAGGGAAACTAACCCTATAGGTGGCAAGGGCAGAGGAGGAAGGAAAACTTTCATTGACGACATTATTTTAAAAGCTGAAACATATCAATGGATAAGTTCTCGGAGGCCACAGACTCAACACTCCCTCCAGACGGACTACGAAACAGAGGAAGTATTGGGACCAGAAAGGGCCAAAGAGACAGTAGAACAAACTGAGGAGTCAGTGGAAGATATTGAAGAACCAATAGAAGATATTGAAGTTGAGGAACCAGTTCAGAACATTGAAAGCCCAATAAAAAGCGCTGAAGACCGGGCAAGTGAAACAGGGGAACAACCAATGGACGGAAACAATGAAGGACCCTTTGGTGGGGGACGAAGAGAAGGAAGAGGAGAGAATTCCCTTTCCAACTTGGAATTCCCTATTGAAGATCTTCCTAGAGGGGCAACTCCTATGAAGAACATCCCACTCTCAGCCCTACCTAATTTCCATGGTTTATCATCTGAAGACCCTGATGAATTTCTATTTGAGTTTGATATATTGTGTAGAAGTTATGATTATGTTACTAATCCTCAAAAGTTAAAGTTATTTCCAGCAACATTAAAAGGAAATGCACTGAGGTGGTTCATGAGCCTGGGAGGACATGTGATCACAACATGGGAGCAGATGAAAGAGAAGCTCCTGACCAAACACCAAGACTATTAACGGACAATAGATAGGAAGGAGGAATTATTTAAGATGGTTCAGAAGGAGGACGAAAATCTGGAGGATTTCGTGGAGAGGCTACAATATAATTTGCAGAGATCCGATCACCCTAATATGAGTAAGGATATTCTTAAGTCAATACTATTGAAAGGGGTACGGGATGACTATTTAGACATGTTGAATATGCTTGGAAAAGGGGATATATCTAAGGAATCGTATGATGAGATTGTCAACCTCTATAAGAGATGTTCAAGAGGAGTAGTAAATAGACCAAAAAGCAGGGATAATACATACTCAAGAGTCCGAAAATCAGCTAGTGAGGAGCAACAAGGGCTAAAATAGGTAATTTACTTGAAGAATTTGACACTGAAATGTTAAGCTCTTTTGCTTCACAAATTGATACCTTGCAGGTTAAAAAGAAGTAGGCAGAGGCAGAAGCTGCTTTGGCTATTTTCTACTCTAAATGCAGAGAAAAACACCCATTAATGGAATGCCCACTGGACAAGGTACCAATTTGCACTATTTGCGAGAAGGACCATGAGACTCAACAATGCCCTTCTTTACCAAGAATAAAAGCAGCACTACAACCAACTGAAGAAGAAGCTGAAGCAGTTTACTTACTGACACAGAGGAGGCAATGGAAACCAGAGGACAAGGTATGAATTCTAATATGCCATTTAATCGTTGGAATAATTATCCTCCTTTTCAAGCAAATTACCCGCCCTTAAATCAAATGCAATACCCACCCTTCAACCAAAAGAACTTCCCACCCATGTAGCAACCAAACCCTCCCTTTATGGATCCTACAATGTGGAATCCTTGGTCTCTACAACAATCTTATTTTAATTAGTGGAACCCAATCTGGAGAGGTCAGCAAATCCCATTTCCAAACCAATTCCCCCAGTATCAGCAATCTCTCTCTCTGCCATCAGACGCTCCACCGAATAGCCAGACAATGAGACCCCAACTGCTTGTACAACCGAACCCCAACCCTAATAATAATAAAGCTGTGTAGGTCATTGATATTCAGAACCAGCTTATTTTCCCTATGCAATGTAATGATATTCATTTGCGGTCTGGGAGAGTAATCGAACCTATTATTGATGATATTACTTCTTCTGACTCTGATAAAGAGGAGATAGGAAAAGATAAGTCATCCAATAAGAATGTTGGAACAGTTGAGTCACCCTCTAATAAAACTGTTGAAACAGTAGAGCCGCCATTCCCTGAACGTCTGGCTCTCACCAAGACACCTGAGCCACCTGCTTTTAACCTTCTAGGAGAATTGCAGAATCTTTATGTTAAAATTCCACTCTTACAAGCACTTAGATATATACCAATTTATGCTAGAACTGTTAGAGACATTTGCATTAAGAAACCTGGAAGAAAAGCTAAAGATCCCCTTACAGTTCATGTTGTTAGAGCTTGAAATTTCACCTCAGGCTGAAAAAGGCAAACCTCAAGGCAACATCAAACCATTTAGCCTCGTAGCTAGCCCTACGGGGCAGGAGAAGGCTCTCTTCGGTCTATCTCGTAAAATCTTCAATGGATGAGATGACCAATAAGGTAACACTGATATTAGGCTAGTAAACTGATTAGAAGGATTGATTTTGAAATTTT
>APFE031215694.1:0-22565 GCA_000404065.3 Pinus taeda
GTCTCCTGCGCCGCCTCCTGTGGCATCTCCTGCGCCGCCTCCTGTGGCATCTCCTGCGGCGCCTCCTGTGGCGCCTCCTGTGGCGTCTCCTGCGGCGCCTCCTGTGGCGTCTCCTACTGCGCCTCCTACGGCGTCTCCTGTGGCGCCTCTTGCGGCGCCTCTTGCGGCGCCTCCTACAGCGCCTCCTGTGGCGTCTCCTACGGCGCCTCCGCACTTCCACAGCTGCAGTGCTCGAGAGATCACCCTTCACAGATTCGCTTTCCACTTCACTTTCATATAGATCGAGCTTTTGAAACAATAACCCAATATTTGAGATCTTAAAATATTCAACCCAAAAGCATACACAAGCCAAATGATCTCCTTTGCTTTATATAGGCAAGCTCTTCCTCAAATCATGGACCAATACCACGGGCCAAAACCATAACAAACCGATACCATCAACTCAATACTAGGGATCAACACGTCTATCGAGATGCCATGGTCCAAAAACCATAGGTTCAAATTCCAAGGACTAACTACCATGGACCAAAGGTAAGTTTTCCCACATGAAATAAACTTTCTCTGCATAAAATTTCGTGAACTTTTCTCCACATGAAATAAACTTTTATAAACTTTTCTCTGCATAAAATTCCATGAACTTTTCTCCTGCGTACTTCTTAATTCTCATCATATTGAGAGCCATGCCATGGGTGTTGCCATCAAGTACAACATCTGTAACATATAACCATACCAGAAACATAATGCCAACAACCGCATAAAAGTCTAATTGTGGTAGAAACAATGCGATCAGCTACAAAAATTTGTCGTTGGCGTTAGCATCGGAGTAGAATACACAAGGAATCGTATCAAACTGTGTCATGTGTGCAGATGGGAGCAGTAGTCTGAGGTCAACATTCATTACACTGTTCGTTAACCGTGGCATGAAAACTGTACCATAGTTGTCACATATAAAACCGTCGAAGCACCGCAAGCTGAAACCATCAGGGATCAACATAGAGGTGAAAGCTTGTGATTAGGCCACGACAGTCACATGCTAGCTGTCTCCCCTCTGCCCGGTTAGAAAATAGCTAATGGTCCTCGAATTAATATATGGTCTATTATTGGGTTTTTGTTGGAGTTTCTGGATATTTAATTAAACTACCATGGAACCTAATCCCTAGGTGTCAAACCATGATATGACCGAGACTCATAAAGCCAAATTTCAGCCAATTCATGGAAATCTTAGGCTTAAGGAGTTCAAATGCATCTAGGAGGTTATAAAAGGCAATTTTTCTCATTGAAGAGAAGGAGAGTGGTTTTTGAAGTTTTGTGTGTAGATTCTAGAGGTTAGAGGTTATTTTGTTTTCAGTCTAATCAGAGCATCTAGAGATAGAATTGGGAACCATTATAGGTGTTGGAAAAATGGTTCAAAGAGATTTCTTATGACAGTGACCAGAAGTGCCTGCATGCACATTCAATTTGGTCAAATTTATGTGTAATCGACCTCTTCGGTATCAATCATAATAAAGCGAACCTAGAGACGTAGTCCATTAGGGACGAACTCTGTAATCAATATTGTTATCTGGTATCATTGTGTATTTGTTGTTTTCACTTATGTTTTGCATCTTACTTATGTTTTCTCATCTGTCGCAAAGTCTTTCTTCTCAAGCAGTTCTCACGGTTTCATCACTTTAAGTTAACATTCATTTTTTTGTTGGCATAATCAATTCTACTTCAGTTTTAACATATGATCATTTCAGATCATATAATTTGGTATCAGAACAGGTTTTTTTTGTAGAATTTGTCAGTGAGTGTTAACCAGGTCGAAGTCACAATGTGGAGAAGGAATCATAAAGAAAAAAGAACCAGAGATTGGAAAGCAAAGAGTCCTTCATAAGTTGACCATGACAGGATCTGATGCAGGTGAAATGCCAAAATCTAAGATGAGCGATGAATAGTTTTAGCAAGAATTCTTGATTATGTAGGAGATGTTGGGAGAACTCTACAAAGATAAGAAGGCGAGAGATGCAGCTTCTTATTCAAAGCCATCGAAGAAGGACAAAGGTAAAGGCATGAATGATAAACCACCTTCACCTCTATCATCTCCATCATCTCCATCATCATCTTCTTATACTTCTTCTAGTGTAGAATCTGAAACAGAAAAGAAACCTAAGAAAACATCTCTTTTAAAACTTGATGTAAAATTTGAGTTACATATTTATGATGGCGAAATGAATCCTGAAAATCTAGATAACTGGATTAAGCAGTTAGAAGTGTATTATTGTATTCAAAACATTTTTGATGATAAAACAAAAATTCCGTTAGATACAATTAGAATGGGGGAACAACTTTAATCTGGTGGGAAAGTAAAACTCAAATAGATGTAAAGAAAAAAGATAAAGTCATCTCTTCATTTTCTAAAAGCTCTTAGGAAACAATTCTATCATTTAGGATACATGCAAAAAGCTGTTATTGATTTGCAATATTTGCGGCAAGGTAAAGGGCAGAGTGTTAAGGAGTTTACTCAAGAGTTTAGAAATAAAGCATTGCCACTTGGTATTTCATTGGATACATGTGAAACTTTATTAAAATACATAGGCAATTTACATTCATATTTGCAGCATACATTATTGATGTTTAGTCCTGATGATTTTGATGAACTGTGTGTTCAAGCCATATATATTGAATCATGTGTTAGACCATTCAAATTTTCACCACAATCATCCAAAGAGTTGGAAATTAAGGATTCCAATGATAGTAAGGGGAAAAACAATTCAAAGAGAAAGAAATCAACAATAGTTCAGAAGGAAAGACCTACTTTTTCTCATTGCCAGAGAATCGGTCATGATGAATCTAAGTGTTGGAAAATTCATCCAAAACTTAAGCCCAAAAGGTTCCTTAAGGAGAAGGATGAAAAGAAGGAAATTGCAACAGTCGAGCAAGATCTAGGTTCTAATTCAAGTGATGAAAAGAGGATAATTGCCATAGTTTTGACAGGTAAAACTTCTGAAACTGGTTCAAGTTCAAATACTATTGCATCTTCATCAAACATAAATCCTTCAAATGAGGATAAAATAGTTGAATTATTTAACATAAAGATAACTTCTAAGAACACAAAATTAGATACAATGTTTGATAGTGGATCACAGGAAAATTTAATATCTAAATATTTAGTTAAGAATTTGGGTTTGGAGACACTGAATCATCCAAGACTTACCCATTAGGATGGCTAAATAAATCAACTTAGATAAAAGTCACAAAACAGTGTCCATTAATATTTTCCATTACAACTAATTACATTGATGAAGTGGAATTAGATGTGGTTCCAATAGACATATGTGGAGTTGTCTTAGGAAGTCCTTATCTATATCATCGTGATGCAGTATTTTATAGAAGAGAGCATAAATATCACCTTAAGAAAGATGGGGTTGAATTTATTGTTAGGGCACATCAAAACAAAAATCACTTGAATTTAGTTGTCGCTAATCAGATGAAGTGGTTAATAATTTCAAATAAGAGATTTGTAATCATGTGTGTAAAGGAACAACATAAGAATTGACATGATGTTTGTTCAAGTTATGAGTCTCATCTTAAAGATAGTTTGATCAAAGAAGTAGAAAATTTTCCAGATCTATTTAAAGAAACCAAACATCTTACTCATAAGCAGGGAATACAACATCAATTACAATTTTTGCCTAAAGCTCCTCTTCCTAATTTCAGAATGAATCAATTTATTCCATTTTTGGAAGTTATAAGTTACAGGGATGCAAGTCAGTATTGGGGAAATTCAGTGTTAAAATTCTCCTGTATTGTGTCACCATTTCATGTTTCAAACAGTTTGGAAGCCTCTTTTCAAGTGGAGAGGAAGCCTATTTGTTTTCACATCAAAGCATTTTCTAAAGCAGCATCAAAGTATCCAAAACATCTAAGGGAAACTTATGCATCAAGGGAAAGTTCTAATCAATGGAAACATCAATTAATGAATGAAGAAATAGTGATTCAAACAAATCAACAACCATTTCAATACTTTCCAAATCAAACTAAGTTCTAGCAATTGTCACCTTACACTTTGATGGGTTTATTACAACAAGTTCACTTAGTAATCAGGAATCAGGAAATTATATCAAATCAAGTAGTTGGTTTGATGTCAAAAATGTCTTTGATTGTCTCTATTATTTCGCAATATAGATTGTTAATACATGTTAATGGTATTGAACAATACTCTATATAGACTCTTTTCAAAAATATGTATGAATCACTAATTCATGGTATTTCATGGAAAGAAGTCAATTGCCATCTTCATAACATGTTTTCTGACCATCTTCACATGTTTTACTTACTGCAGATGGATGGAACCGGTCACCGATTCAAAATGTGCCATGGTCAGCATCATTAGGGTCATCATGTTCAGGTGGTTGATCGAATGTATTGGTACATCATTAGGGCAAGGTGTAGAGTGGGGGATCTCTACCCTAATTTATTATCTGTCTAGTCAAACTTTTGTGGTCCAAAATCTTTCAAGTGGAGAGGATTGATCCAGGAGCATCTCGTCAGCATTCAGTGTCCAGTGTCATCAGCTTCGATAGTGATGTTTATGGTTTAGGTTGTTTGGTGGCATATGGTTTTCGTGGTGATATGGTTTGATATGGTTGTCGTCAGTTCCACCAGGATTTGAACGTTGAAATGGGTTTGTGAACTTCCTCGCAGGTTTTGGTTGTCGACAGGTTTTGTCGTCATGTGATGTCATCCCAAATGTCACTTTGTGATAATTTGTTTTAAATGGTTGTTTTAAAAACAAAATGATGTAAAGTCTTAAGGACTAAAATCTAATACCCAAAACCGTAATCTACATCAAAAAATCTAACCAAAACATAAATCCATGTATTAGAAATGCATTTAGAAGCCATTATCATAAGTCCTAAACCTATCGAACCATGTTGCATTACAAACTATGTCATAAAACAATTAAAAAAAACATTAAACCTATGTATAAAACCGTCTCAGTCTGTTTATAAAAATTACATATTACAAAAAATTGTAAATTATTTATATCAGTCCCTAACCACAACAGTACCCGCGTTAGAACTGTTATCATGTGAGCAAGTATCAGAGTTAGTAATTCACCACCTCTCCTAACTGTCGGCCTGACTGCATCAGAGTTTGACCGCGGCAAAAACAATGTGATCAACTGCAAAGATTAGACTTCGGGGTTAGCATCAGAGTAGACCATGTGGGGAATTGTATTAAACCATGTCATGTGTGTGGATGGGAGTAGTAGTCGGAGGTCAACGTTGAACACATCATTAGTTAACTTTGGTATGAACACTACACCATAGTTGTCACATATAAAACCGTCGGAGCATTGCAAGCCGAAACCACCGCGGATCAACACGGAGGTGGCAACCTACGGTTAGATTGCGATAGTCACATGTTGTATATCTCCCCTCCGCCCAGTTAGCAAACAACTAATGATCTTCGAATTAATATATGGTATATTATTGGGTTTTTGTTTGAATTTTGGGATATTTAATTAAACTACCAAGGAACCTAATCCCTAGGTGTCAAACCATGATACGACCGAGACTCATAAACCCAAATTTCAGCTAATTCATGCCAATCTTAGGCCTAAGGAGTTCAAATGCATCTGGGAGGTTATAAAACATGGTTTTTCTCATTGAAGAGAAGGAGAGTGGTTTTTTAAGTTTTGTGTGCTGAAGGTTAGAGGTTGTTTTGTTTTCAGTGTAACAAGGGCATCCAAAGTGAGAATTGGGAACCATGATAGGCATTGGAAAGCGGGTTCAGAGATCTTTCTTATGACAGTGACCAAAAGTGTCTGTGTGGACATTCAGTTTGGTCAATTTTTTGTGTAATCGACCTCTTCAGTATCAATCGTAATAAATTGGTCGCTCATCTTGAAAGTGGACCCAGAGACGTAGTCCATTAGGGACAAACTTTGTAATCAATCTTGTTTTCTGGTATCGCTTTGTATTTTTTGTTTTCACTTTTGTTTTGCATCTTACTGATGTTTTCTCATCTATCGTAAAGTATTTCTTCTCAAGCAGTTCTCACAGTTTGAACACTTTAAGTTAACATTCATTTCACTGTTGGCATAATCAATTCTACTTCAGTTTTAACATATGATCATTTTAGATCAGCAATCCTGTAGTGGAAGAATTACCAAAATAAGAAATATATTCTACATCAAATTTATTTGAGGTCACTAGTTTTCCAACACCAAACTTCCTTTCAATTTTCAAACAAACCACATGCATGTGTGAGAGATGAAACCTACAAACAAAACCAACACTTTAGCTATAATCATAGTGTACTCTATTGTATGCATAGAAAAACAAAAATTGGGAAAAGGTTTGCCTTTAAAAACAGGTGGAAATATATTTTCCATCAGAAAAATTACATGAAGTTACTGGTAAATTAAATAAACAATCATGGGCAAGTAGGAAAACTACCTTGCCAAAAATGCACTACTTAGTGGTCTCAATTTTATACAAAATAAAATCTTAACACAAATTGAAAATGATATGGCCAAGCTGTATTACGAACTTTCTTGGACTAGATTCGACCATTTTATTTTCTTTTTTTTCTTACAAAGGGAAACAAGAAATTACAGGTAGGTTTTAAGCCCGAGAGAGGAAGAGAACATAGTGATGGAAAAACCTTGTAATGGGTGGATAGCTAGGATTTGGTCGTGAAGTGTCATGAAGTTTCTATTCTGGAATCTAGTTGACCCATATTAGCGATAGGGGTTTTTAACCTGGTGTGGCCTTGACCTACAGATGAAAAGCCAACTCATCTCTGCACAAAAAAAAAGAGATATGGGTTAACCCTACATAGAATAGGGAATAATTGATAGTCATGTCAATAGTTCTAAAAATAGATGGATGTCTAAAAAAATATGTAAGAAAATTGTATGGGTTATGTTGACGGTGCTGGACCCACCAACATGTCAGGGGATCTCCCCAATAAGAAGTCCCAACTAGACCTCAGAACGTTTGTTGTAGGAGTCCTAGCAGTGGATCATATGGTATCAACTTGACCATGGTTCACACAGAGGAAAGTAAGATGTACCTCTTGGTAGCAAGGGTGTGACATAAGCAGTAAATCAAGGAAGGTGCATGGGTGGTTCTAACACACAGAGGGTGAGGTGAGTGCACCCCTTGGAAACCTGTGAAAGCACAGAGTTAAGAAGGGAACACATGAGCTAAGATGCATCACAACATTAAAAGAAAGTGAGCTAGCAATCCAGAGTGATGGTTAAACCAATATCACATTTCAGCAAGATTCATACATATATATACAGAAAATAGCTGCAAATGCATGTGTATTCACTCTCGCCTACTCCCCCAAAGAGATATATTAGCTCTGCAGAGTGGCAAAGCCAAGGCTCATTACACTACTATCCAAGCTCTCTCTAAGATACTCCTATCGGAAGCTTGACTGACCAAAAGCCTTTATGATGAGTTATGAGGGACTATTTACAGAAAAGGGTGGGGTGGCCCTTAACATTCACCTTTGTGACTGTTCATCTATCCTCATGAATCTTAATCTACTCTATGATTGTTACATCCAACTATCAACACTTGAACTTACACTTGACAAGACATCACATACAATCTGCACATGTATCCATGTGAGAGAAAATAGGCTTGAAAAATCCATGTAAGACATCAATATGACTCAAAAAACTGTGGAAGACCATCTCTTTGACATCTTCATAGTGGTCAAAAGTAGTGAATTGATGCCAAGCTTGGTAATCGGTGATGGTCTCTGTGTGCTTTAAGGTGACATCTTTCTGGAAAGGAACTCTTGCCTCAATAGCATATGGGTACACTGCTCGAGCTCCTCTATCCAAATTGAATGATAACATGTGTATCATTTCCTTGAGTGTGGCTAGACCAGAAACATATTGATGCTTGGTGTTTGCACTGATTACCAAGTCTGGGCTGGTGGCTATGCACATCAAATCGTCAAAGTATGAGTCAAGCTCCAGTCGGACGTATGCCTTTGTCTTTGCCCATGTGAGTATCCTAATAGATGGTATCGTATGTGCATGCACAACAACACCAATACTCCTGAATACCCATGCATGGGAAGCTTATGGACTATTGATGAGTTGCGGGAGATCTTCATAGTTCCAGATCTGACTCCGAATGAGTGCCCTTAGCTTGACCGCTCTGGGCTTCATCATCTTGGGCAAGTGTAACCCTTGTATCTTACTGTCTATGTTTGCATGTAATCAATGATGGCATCCACGTTTGACAAGATATGTGCTCTCCTCGCACATCGTTGTTGTCAGCTGTTGAGATGGACAACTACCTTATGCAGAGTACCAAACTTGGAATACAATGCCCGAATGAATGTGTCAAGGGACAATACTTCATCCAATATTTCCTTCTTCAACTTTGCTTGGGCAGATGCTGTAACCAGTTCTCCTCCCTCCTTGGTTGTTTGTAATTCCTTAGCCATTCTCTTGTTCTCATCTACCAACACTCGAGCTAGTGGATTCGGCATATGATCTGGTAGTATTGGCCAATGCTAATGGATGCTTGTGTAGGTCACACATGATCACTCATTCCTCAAACTACGAAGGAGATGTGTGATCATCTGGAGTCAACACTCTGTGAGATTTCCAAAATCTATGTTGGGATTCATTGAATGAGATGTTGTGCATGTCTCCCTCCGGATTGTCTCCAAGGATTTTAGTGTCTCCTTGGTCACTTGGAACTTGCTCCGCTTTCAGATCCAGTGAATCTAGTGGGTTGAACTCTTGCTGGTGAAGCATGATGTCGATTTATTGCTCTGATTCCTACTGCTCCATGTCTATATCCAACTACTCAAGTTCTTATTCAATCTCTTGAGAAAGGTCCTGCTCCTACAACTGCTCACCCTGTCTACTTAGTGCCAGCTATTTGGATGAGCTAATTACATGTACGAGCGCAATTTTATCTATTTGTACTTTTTACATCCCTTGTTGTACCTATTCCTGCTACTCTTCCTTCTCCTATCTTAGTAGTTCTTGTTCCTTCTCCTATCTTAGTAGTTCTTGTTCCTTCCAGAGTTTCTCCTTCAACTCATGCAACTCCTTCTCTGTTTCCTCCATTCTCCAATTTTCTCTCTTCCTTTGGGCGTTCCTCTTTTCGCACTTTTGCCTCTTTTCCTCTATTGCCAAATCTTCTTTCTGCACAAGTGGATCTCCTTAGAACTTGCAACTTTGTTCTGCCTCTGCACTATTGACAATATTCCTCTTTCCTTTGTTGCACGCCAGTATGTTTTCCTTTGCTGCTTCTACCAATGCTCTCCTAGATGCTCCTTCTCTCTGCTTTGCTAACCATTCCACAACAATGCAAACAAGTTCATTGGGCTTAGATAAGCTATAACAATATCTCCATGGGTCCTCATCCACCCAATGACACGCCCCGTGGACCCACTAAAATTGTACTCTTGTACAGTGATATCTTACAAAAAAATGCGGATCATACGGATTATAGATTTGGGCATCAAATGGATATTTCTTGATCTCCTCGGCTTTGACATCTACATGCTTGAAATTTTGTATCTCGTATAACCCAATCCATAATGGAAGAGTGGGCCAAGGTGCCTTATTCTTCCGGTCAGCCTAGATGACAATCCTATCGAGATGTGGTATGATACTAACTGCATGACGAGCTTGCCCAAGGGAAACTTCGGTGAAACATGTGGAGGCTTCTGCGCACTATACATCTGTAAGAAGGTGTCGAGCGGTGAGGCATACCAATATACTATATCGATAATTGCCTCCATTACTACCTTAGACACATAAGGTGGATCCTACTCAAATATCATCTTGTACACCTGGGTGACGAAATTATCTGACAATTGTGTGATAACTCCTCTCAAGTTGCATTTGGACAACATTTTACAATAAGTGTTGACAAAGGTCTTCACCAATGTCCATTCACACTTCAAGCTTGGGAACTCTTGATGGGCACAAATTTCATCTAAGATGTAAGTAGACATGTAGGTTTGTGCTTGCTAATGTTTGGGCAGTTGTCGAGCTTGTGTTAGCTCTTCCTTCAGCCGATGAGCCATCATGTTAGGCCAATTGCATGCATTGCCTTCTCTGGCTAGTTGGTCCAACATAATCACCCAACTTTGCAAGAAATTTTTTGTGTTGTCTTCGCCATATAGGACACGTGCAAAGATGACCAAGTATTGATACGCCTTTCGCAGTATCTTCATCTGTAAACCTGGTTGGGTGTCATCCTGAATTTGGCTGGCTCCTTTACCTAGTTCTTCAAGGTATCCCTGGGGTTGGCATTGTTGTTAGGTACTCTGAAGGGTGTCTCCATGGTGATCACGAGCTTCGACATATGGTACATTTGTTCATAATCCTATGCCCTGGAGGTAGAAATCTTTGTCCCGCTACACTGCTCAATGTCATTGTCTCAACATCAGTGTGAGAGATGATCCAATGTATCATGTCTGCGCATGGGAACACAAGATACCTACATGCAATCCGGTACAAGCCGAACTTGTGTATGTTCACATAAAATTGGTGGTCTTCAAGGTCTTCCCCAAATGTGTCTGCAAATGCATCATTGACCTCTTTCCATTTCAGCTTGATTTCCTTGTCTAAAATCAGCTTGGTGTCTTCATAGATCGACAATCTTGTAGACACTCGCTCAAATGATGCTCCACTTGTGTTTCCATCAGTGTCCTTTGATCCTTCTCTCTTGGAGGCCATTGATCCTGAACTGCTGAGCGTCGAGCGAACACCTGCTAGATCTTGAGACATTGCGACATGCATGGCAAGGAATTTGTTAGTTAAAAGCAAAGAAAACTTGAGGAACGACATGCAATATACCTGGGGATTGACTGGGAAGGATTGTGAAATTTTTGCTACGAGGCTGGGAGGCTGGCTGCCGAAACTGCGCAAAAACTAGGTCGAACTATTGGGAGGCTAGCTAGCTGTTGGATTGTGCAATGCATAATGCACACTGGCTTGCAGGCTGCTGGCTCTAGGCAATGAATGGATATTTCTTGATCTCCTCTCCTCCGACATCCACATGCTTGAAATTCCATATCTCATATTGGGAGGCTAGCTGGCTACTGGATTGTGCAATGCACAATGCAGATTGGCTTGCTGGCTGCTGGCTCCAAGCATTGAATGGATATTTCTTGATCTCCTCTACTCTGACATCCACATGCTTGAAATTCCTTATCTCATATAACTCAATCTGCAATGGACGAGCGAGACAAGGTGCCTTCTTCTTCTAGTGCAGCATAGTTAATAGTCTTACCAAGATGTGGTATGATACTTCCTGCATGACGAGCTTGTCTAAGGAAAACTTTGGTAAAACATGTGGAGGCTTCTCCGCACTGTACATTCGTATGAATCCGACAGATGATGAGGCATACCAATCTGCTATATCGATTAGTGCCTCCATTGTTGCCTTCGACATGTAAGGTGTATCCTACTCAAATATCATCTTGTACACCAGGGTGATAGAATGATCTGACAACTGTGTGATAACTCCTCTGAAGCTACATTCAGACAACATTTTACAATAAGTGTTGACAAAGGTCTCCACCAATGCCCATGCCCACTTCAAGCATAGGAACTCCTGATAGGCACAAATTGCATCCAATATGTAAGTGGACATGTAGATTTCTGCTTGTGGACCCTTAGATGGTTGTCAAGCTCTTGTTACCTGTTCCTTCAGCCGGTGAATCAACATGTCAGGCCGATTGCATGCTTTTGCTTCTCTGGCCAGTTGGTTCAACGTGATCACCCAACTTTGCAGGAAGGTTTCTGTGTTGTCTTGGCCATACAGGTGACATGAAAAGATGACCAAGTATTGGTATGGCTTCTGCAATATCTTCATCTTGTAAACCTGGTTGGGTGTCATCCTGAATTTGGTCGGCTCCTTTACCCAGGTCTTGAATATATCCTTGGGGTTGGCATTGTTACTAAGTATGCTTAAGGGTGTCTCCATGGTGATCATGGACTTCGACATATGATACATATGTTCATAATCCTGTCCCTTGAAGGTAGAAATCTCCATCCCGCTAACACTGCTCAATGTCATCATCTCAAGATCAGTGTGTAAGACGATCCAATGTATCATGTCCATGCATGGGAACACGGGATACCTTCATGCAATCCGGTACAAGCCGGACTTGTGAATGTTCACATAGACTTGGTGGTGTTCGAGGTCTTCCCCAAATGAGCCTGCAAATGCATCACTGACCTCTTATGATATCAGCTTGATGTCCTTTTCTACAATCATCTTGGTGCCTTTGTAGATCGACAAACTTGTAGATACTCACTCAACTGTTGTTCGAGTTGAGCTTCTCTCGGTGTCCTTTGATCCTACTCTCTTGGATGTGATTGATCCTAAACTGTTGAGCGGTAGATGGACACCTAACAGATATAGAGACATGACGACATGCATGGAAAGAAATATGTCATCTAAAACCAAAGCAAACTTGAGGAACAACATGCAACATACTTGGGGATTAACTGGTAAGGATTGCGTAATTTTTCCTCCGAGGCTGGGATGCTGGCTGCTGGAACTGCGCAAAAGGCAGTCTGGACTACTAGGAGGCTAGCTAGCTACTGGAATTGCACAATGTGCAATCCAAATTGGCCTGTTGGCTACTCGTATTACAAAATCCGCAATTCCAACTAGCAAGGATTGTAGGCCCAGTGACTGCATTATGAATATTTATGGGCCACTAGTCACTGTTTCTTAGAATTGCACAATGCAAAATTGGAGGACAGTCACAGGGAAGAAATGCACACTTTCTGGGAGGAAGGTGGATCCTTCCCTCTCATGATTGCGCAATGTTGTCTTGGTGAGGCAGAGTCTGGGCTAAGGCTGCCCAGACCCACTGATGGGAAACTAAAAGAAAATGTGGATGTCAATCCATGGTGATACTGAGTGTAAGAAGGAGTGAATGACTATGCATGAAAATAGTGAATGCAATATTCAAAAAGTGGAACAACATGCATGTGTGTGAAGCAAGTTGTCGAATCGGCGACTGTTCATGCAAAATAGTGTCATGCACGTAACAGCGGTGAGATGCTGATGAAAACCAAAACAATGTTATTACAAGATAATATGCATACAAATGAAAACAAGCATTCACAGAAATCAAGCAAACAACACTCACACGATCCAAAACACAAAACGTGATAGAAATGCTACAAAAGACAACTTAAGTTGACGTACTCATAAATAGTTGAGATGGATGTGTTGAAGACTCTTGGATGTGATGGTGGATGTCAGAGATAATGAGATAGAAGATCGCTTGGAACAAACTGGCCCCTTCTGGCGATTACTGTAGAAGTGAGGAAATGCTTTTTTCACCGTCGATCTCAAGAACAAAATCAAGGGGCCACTAATGAAGTGTGGAAAACAATAAAATTAATTTAAATGATATTTGAATAAAAATTAGGTTCTCGAGATTTCGTAGACGTGATTAGATTGAATATAATACAACCAACACCTACCGTTATAACCATAAACCCTCTGCGTAAATGGCGCCACTCTCATGATTTATACAAGTTCGGTTATAACGAAAGAACCACACATAAACACGTTATAGCTATGAACCTTATTCTGTGCCTTTTCCAATGTTAAAACCATCGAAAACAATAATCCTTTTAGAAACGAATTAAACAAGATATTGTATCTAGTCTGCTTGGTAAACGGAAGACGGCATGTCGAAAGTAAAATTTAATAGAGGCGCTCTTTCCCAACTCAAATTTCGTGATAGATTAGATAATAAAACCACCACCATGATTAAAATCAAACAAACACCCATTTCATCTTCATTTCATGGAACTTAACAAGACAACAAAAATGTTACACGCTCAAATTCAAATTCTTCTAGCTAGAGTGGTGACTTTAATTTTGATGTGTATTTGCGGCCAAAATCCCGTAAAATTGACTTCACTACACTCGTAACATGTTTACACAATTAGAAAGTTGTACTATGTGAGTGAAATCTTAATTTAAAAACATGTGTATATTATAAGTGTAATTTGATATATATTTTTTTCATCAAAATTTTTAATAAGTTGATAATTTTATATTATTTAAATTGGATTTTAAATGTACATATGGTTTTTCATATTCTAAAATTTATTAAAATATTTCAATTTTACATATTTAATTAATTCAAATTTATATTATAATACTATATATATATATAATTTAAAAATAGTTTATATACACTTGATATAAAAAATAAATATAATAAAATAATTAAAATAAGATAATTACGGAAATATGTTTAAGGAATTGATTATAAATTTATAAGATTACACTCAAAACCTATAGCAATTTTTTAAAATCCTTTTATTAGTTTACTACATTTATTATCGGGTAATAATTAATAATTATAAATTCATAGAATGGTTATAATTAATTATTATAAATTGGTAGGATTAAAAAGTGTATGGTCAAAACCTATAACATTTTTAAAATCATTTATTGGTTTATCACATTCATAATATGGTTATAATTAAAATATTATGGTATTTGAAAAATATTAATCAGAAAATTATTTAAATATAAATAAACAAGGGCTACATAATAGCTAGTACCTTTTACTGAGCTTAAATATAACTTAATGAAACTAAAAAATTAATAAAAATAAGATTTCATCACAAAAATAAAACATTAATAAAATGTTGTATTGTTAAATGCCATCACAAAATCACTGAAAATATGATTAATTAATATTGCTTATATTAAGAGATGTACACATGTTAAAGTATGTTTTTAACATAATAATAAGTCATTTTAAATTGAAAGTATGGTGAAAAAATAAAAATAATAGAAAAATAAAAAAGATCCAAACAAAAAAAAGTTAAACAAAAAGGAAATAAAACCAAAAACAAAGAATCAGTGACTAAGAGAAATAGAAGTTACTAAAGAGCTCATAATAAGGCCTCAACCAATCATCTTACAAATAAATAAATTTAAATAATAATAATGAATAACAAAAATTGAATTCCCAATGGTAAAATATGGATAAGCGACATCAATTTTTGGTCAAAGACAAACTAATAAGTAGTCAAAGAAAAATTGAATGCCTAATACCATGCATGTATAATAAGTAAAGTGAGGTTTTTTCGACAACCACATGTACCAAGAAATTAATAATATGGTTCTAAAGTAAATAAATTACCTATAAGGACCTTAATTATCTTTCATGGTAAGTTAAATTTATTATCTTTATTGGAGAGGGTAAATTGAACTAATCAAAGAACAATAAGAATCTATTAATACTATCTTAATGGTAAAGGATAATAGAATTAATGACATGTTAAAAGAAAGGGGGTGGCTATGTAATTAGAAGAGAACCTCTAAGAAAAAAAATTATGGTGTTGTTTAGTTGATAATGGATACGTTACATGGAAAAGCTAATAGATCCTTTTCAGGTCAACATAAGTGTGGACCCAACCTCGTCCATGAGTTAGAATGATGAGCCATGAAGATAGTGTCAGTTTTGAGACTCTCCTTCCGAGGATCTAGCTCCATCCATATGAACTTTATTGGGCTTCACTCATAAGTTTTGAACAATTTTATTTTCCTATCATGGGGTTTAAACACATAACCATTGAAGGGAGTTGGCAGAGTTTCTTTACTGAATTATGACATTAATAGCTCAAAAAACACCTGTTTGGGGCTTTACACACTAAGTCTAGCTGATAAAATAGCTTTTCAATGCTATGCATGGTGAGCCCACTCCAAGGGTTCCTCCAGTGTAGAGAAGGTAAGGTTATGGATCTTTGTCAAATCTCCAATAAATCGAGAGACTCCTAAAACTCCATCCTTGCGCAAACATTGACTAAAGAAATGTGGGACCAACAATGCCTATTGCCATAAACCCTCCTTACCCAACAATAATATGCCCAATGACAATGAAAACTACGAATTTTTTTAGCATTGTTATGCATTGATCCATATTTACTTTCATGGAAGCTCTTCAACATTAATTGTGGAAAGAGTTACAGATTACAATGGATCAACTACTTGAGAGTTAATATCAAGTAAGGTATTTTTAGTCCAAATGAATAAGTGGTTGATATCAAGTGAAGTAGTTTTAGTCCAAATGAGTGAAAGCTTATCATTCATCCACATACCATTGCTAGAAACAAGTTGGTTTAAGTTTCATCAATTTATTAGTTCTTAGTGGTGCATTAAAGGATTGACATTAAGGTATATTTTAATGGATTAAATATGTACAGGTGGGCATACACAACATTCCATCCAACTAGAAGAATAGATAATGATATTTAAATTATTAGAACTCTTGAATAAAGAAGGATCTTGTTAAGGGTGAGAGAATCTCAAAGAATATTGAGGCTTCTGAAGTATATATTAATTTTCCACAGATCTTGTTCGAAGAATATGCAACTCTCATAAATGAGAGTAAGTTGCTAAAAATTCAAAATTTTAACCATATCTAGCAACAAAAAATGTAATAATAGTAATTTGCAATATATTACAATGGCACAGTTGTCTGTAGGTTCAAGGACTCCCAGTTTCAAATAAATTTCATGGCTACAATAGCTTGAACCCAATTGAAGGCTCCTTTTGTGATAATCCAAATTCAAAAAAAATTAATGTACGTGCACTACATCATCCATGATGAGAGTGACTACATGAGATCCACAAATATAGATTTGTTAATTTACTCTCATCATGAAACATTGGATCTTGTTGATCATGATAATGTAGCTTGATTATGCGAATTTGGTTCCAACTATAATGGGGTTGATTTAGGATGTTCAAGTGCTTATACAATGGTGAATAATATAACCATGCAACTGAAAATAGTAGGAACTATTTGCTTCCACTTTATGATGCCAAGAAAGAATATGCAGCCATTGATTTAAAACATAGTGACAACAATTCACTAGGATATCTGGAGAAAAACCAAAAATATGAGATCAATATAGCCCAATAAACATGAACATAAAATTTGAACAAAGTAATTTAAGATCCAAGAAGTGGAAGCAATGATATAACCAATAAATGGAAGAGAATAATCCAAGAACTAGGAACCAAGCATTTGTTAACATACAAAATTTTGCACTACCTCATTGTCCACTGTAGGAAAGGTATTTATTGAAGATATATAAGCTTCATTTACATGAAAATATTTCTTCCAAATCATGAATACATTTAGATAGACTTACAATTTTTAATCAAATGATCTAGAATATAAAAGATTAGTATGAAAATAATGGTCAGATGGGAAAAGGGGTAGATTTCAAATGCATGTAACAACCAACTCCTGAGTTCAAAAACCTAGAATGTTGCTATACCCTCATCCAAGGTCTTCATGCATAGGTCACTAAACGTGTATCAAGAGGCTATTACTCTCTTCGCTATAGAATTGGACTATTATTATTTGTAACTTAGTGAAATGGAAAAGTTGTGGAGACAAGTTGCATTTGTATTTCACTCGGCCATGACAAATGAATAAATCAAATAGTATCAAACCCTTGGGAAAGGAAAGTTGAGAATAGCAAATACCATGAACAAACAAGAATCCAATGAGTTGAATGGCTAAGAAACACACCACCCATAATGAACCTTTTCATCCAAAGATTATTCCATGTTGGGCCACAATAAAACCTTTCAATAGACATTTCAGGTAGCCTACTACTACAAAGGAAATTCAAACCCCAACTTGTTGTTCCATGCCTAATTTTACCCAAAATTACCTCATATTTGAAGGCATCAGGATATCTTATATAAAACAAAAATCAAAAAATAGATATCCTCTGAAGAAATAGGATCATCAAACAAAATTTAACCATATATATTAATGAACCTTATTTTATATATTAATATTAGGATTAACCTATTCTTTTATTGGAAAGAAAGAAAAATTCATAGATACTAAAAATGATTATGAATTACCTACATCCAAATGAGTAAGCAAAAAATAATGGCATGAGGAGAGCAATGATATTGTGTTTTTGACAGATAGCTTTTATCTCTTCATCCAACACCAATATTCTTTGATTATGAGAATTCAGAACCTCCACAGTTTTAATTTTGAGTTTCTGATGTTTCAAGTCAATACCATGATCCATCATCAGGAAAAAAACCTACAACACAAATATTCTTCTTGTCTGTTGTAGCAAAAATGGAAATCCCCAATGGATACTATTGCCTTCACAACCACAACATTTCTATTGGTTTCTTGGGCATAAAATTGGATTGTTTTTCATTGGAGTTATTACATGTTATTTCATTGAGCTATAGTGATAGGTGATAGCTATGCATATCTCACTAAAGGTTTATCAAGAGTATAGTATTCTATTAGCTATAGAATTTGACTATTTTTATTTGTAACTTAACGAAATGGAAAAGTTGTGGAGACAAGCTCCATTCTTCTTCTTTTATTGGGCCATGTAGAATAAGTGCAGTAAATAGTCTCAACCCCTTGGAGAAGGAAAGTTGAGAACAACAAATTGCATGAACAAACAAAGAATCCAATGAGATGAAGGGCTAAAAATAATACAACCCATATTGAATCTTCCCATCCAAAGTAGATTCCATGTTGAGCCACAACAAAAATTTTCGATATAAATTTTTTCCAATTGTTGACAAATCCCACCTTGATCCCACTAAATGTGTGGAAAGGACATATTAAATGGAATATTAAATAATAAAGCGATAAGGAGTGATGATACATGAGCCTCCACCCACATAGAGTTACAGAGTCCTCTAAATTAAGCTCAAGATAGAATTTAGGAAAGGAAAATACACCTCTCTTTCATGTCAACTAAACTAAACTAATTTTCCTTTGGATGTTTTCCCAATATGTCATCCTTGTGTTCCAAGGTATACAAAAAATGTTGAGGTAAATTTTTGAAATAATAGAGTTCAAACAATGTCTAGATATTCTTCACATGCCTTCCCTGTCTCTCTGATGTTGCAAACATTATGCTGAAGACAATATTTGGAAAACATTGAGCCTCATAATTACTCTCCACATGTATATTAAAACCAACCCATGTTTATTTCAGGTGATTTTATACTTCCAGTGATGGATCAACACCAACATAGAAAGCCACTCTATACAGGGATTGGGTTTAAGAATCCATCTAGGAGATGAGATAGTGCTTTATGTACTTCAGATTTCACCAACCACACATTAAATTTAAAATCATGTCTTCCCATCAAAATCAATTTATGGAGCCCTAAAAATCCCATGTAAAAGAAAACATTTGATGCAATATTAGAAACAAAGATCAAGCCATGTAATAAAAAGAAGAAAAGAAATGTATAATATCAATGTCAGATGTAGAGGACTGAAAGGAGACAATAAAAATCGATATAGTTTCAAATCTTTGCATGGTATTATTAACTCTTTAGAGAGAATATATAACCTATAGATTACAATAAAATAAGTTGAATATCTAGTTATTTTATATACAACGAGGTTAAGATCTAGTAGTACATGGAAACTTGAGATGATACCATTTTTTTTATTAACATGTAACACTTCATTAAATTTACTTAGGGTGTTGATTTGTTGTGAATGGGTTGGTTTTTTTTTGGAGTGTAGTCCACATCTGGAATATTTGTAGTATCATATAGTGTTGGTGACTCTGAAGCTGCATATGGATATGACAAATACTGAGGCACTTGTAGAGAGAATGTACATGTAGGAATGTACTTATTTGAACCTACACCAAAATTATTGACCATGGTATTAGAAATTATTTCATTCTTGAAAACCTTCCATAGTGATATCCTCTTATGTAGATTTTGATAAAGGTTTCTGAACAATTACTTAAGAGATGCAGGCCTTCCTTCCTTTCCATTTATCCAAGAATGTATAGCAGGGTAGGAAAAAAGTCATAAAACTTGATTTGGTAACATCTATATATTTCAGATTTAATGCTAATCGTAATATTTTAGGATGCATTAGATCGACTATGAAACTAAATAAATTATAGTTTCTATAATATTGACACATAATAAATATGAGTGAGAGTACACTACCTATAAGTTTGATAGATGTTGTCTTGTACCAGTGTTGACCACTTGTATTGGACTAATTGGTGTCCTCATGGAAGTTGGTGATCTTGCATGAAAACAAAAGCTTATTCTATTAGAGTCTGTCAGCAACAACTATATATCCATTCCTTTCTTCTCTACAACTATCCAATCAAACATGCTAGCTAACTCTCAAATTAACTTTATATAATGATATATAGATATATATATATATGTGATATATATATATAGAGAGAGGAGAGAGGGGTTAGGCATAAACATAAATGTTTGATAGTTAAAGGACAAATAACATCAAAAAGAGGAAATATATAATTGAAAATCATATCAGTTCAGTGCAAATTTAGAGGGTTCACAATTTATATTCACAAAACATGCATGTGATCTAGCTTTATGAATCCTAGATTCAAATTATATATTCAATGTCTACATTCATAAATTTGGCACTTGAGGACCATAAAAAACTTACTATATTGTCCATGAGTAAAATTCCTAAATATTTTCACCTTGAATGATCTTGGGATTTCCCTACATTGTGATAATGCAATCATGCATCTCTTGGGTAACCTATTTCTTTTTTATTTGGAACTACAATTCTTGGGGATGCCTCTCAAAATACTTTCCTTTGTCTCCTCAATCTTATGTGGTGTGTTATCCCATACTTGCATCATGCAAATAATTCAGGACCTACATACTATTTACTGTAAAATAGAAGGAAGTTATGTGTTATTGGGGATATGTACACTGCAATAAATATAATATGTTAGTGGGAAACCATTTAGTTCCTAAGTAACAAGTTGAAGCCCATTAATAAGTCAATCCAGGTTTCTGTATTTATTTATACCTACCCCCTGTATCACTGGTAATAACATTAGTGTTATGTGTGGATAGAGAAATCAAACTAAGAAACAACAAAAAAAATTGTAGTTGTACAGATATTATGCCAAAAATAAATGGTGCTAAGTTAATTATTGTAGGAACCAAAACAACAAAAATTACATTACAAGAATGAGTATTGTAGTGCATTGTGCGACAATACCTTGAAGATAATCATATATATTATGTTCTTGAGTTTGTTATCAACTAAAGAGTGTGAAACATTGAATATATATAAACATAGGCATAGTGTATAGAACTTGAAAATCCATGGTACATTATGCACTTTCTAAATAAAATATTCCATGAGAAAGAAGAAAAACATTGCGACTATAGAAAATAAAGAAAATTCACATTTTCCTTTTTCTTGACTCAAATTTTCTAGACAAAGCATTAACTTTCTAACTCTGGCACACTTGAATTCTAATATTAGACTCAAATTGATTTCCTTAACTTAACTCTACTCTTCATGCATTACATGCATACAAGAGTAATTACTATTTCTAAAACTCCCCCTTAATTACGACCATATGAATCAGCCTTAACTTAATTGTGACTTAGCTATGCATGTTGCACTTGCAATAAAAAATTAACTCAAAAAAACATTTTACAATGTTTTTTTTTCTTTTTCATTTCTTCCATATTCTATACCTTTGAAACTGCTTCATTTTCAATTGTGCTTTCTTGATGTAAGATCCATATTTATTCACTTGTTTTTACTACAATTTTTCTTTGACTTCTTTTATATTTTTTCTAAAAACAATTTAGGCTTTCATAACCTATCTTTTATAGCTTCCTCGAAAAAGATTCATTCATTCATAGAATACTAGGTACACAACCCTTCATCTTCAAACTATGAAGCTTGCCATGCCTTTTCCACTTCATATCCCTGATCTTCTTTCCACCATATTTATTGATAATATATTTTGATCTCTTATTGACCCCATTGTTGAAATTTTGTTTCAATGGTTTCTTCTTCGTCTTCAAAAACTTCCATGCCCTTTCCTACATATTTGTTTTCATCTTCTCTATCACTTACAACTGTAATTGGATTATTTTCATGTCTATTTGCATACTAAAAATCAATGTTAAAAACATCTTAATTATGCTTTGTAGTGAGAGATTTCACTGTTGATCTGAATGGAAAATGGCATCAACCCATGGTATTCATCCTCCCATGGAATTTACCCATGGTATTGTAAGTGGCATCCACTCATGGTATTTATCCACCCATGGTATTGTAAGTAATATCTACCCATGGTATTCATTCACCCATGGTATTTTGCCATGGTATTGTGACATCCACCCATGGTATTCATTCGCCCATGGAATTGACCCATGGTATTGTGACATCCACCCATGGTATTCATTCACCCATGGAATTGACCTGTGGTATTGTAACATCCACCCAAGGTATTCATTCGACCATGGAATTGACCCATGGTATTGTAACTGAAAAATACTATAAGTAAGAAGTCAGATTTTGTAAAAGGATAGATGGTCCACCACAATGTAGCCTTTATAGTTATTATCAATTTTAATACAAAGTTTCTTTGTGGTTTTCTTTATCCCACCGCTGGGATGCCCAGCTAATTCTTGGGCCTTGACAAAAGAATGGCTAGCCACCCTTGCCTTGACTTTATAGGAGCAAAAGGC
>APFE031215694.1:54766-64776 GCA_000404065.3 Pinus taeda
GGTTACCGACCACAACACATCTACAATCGTACACCATCAGGTGGTTTCACCAAGGACACGATCTTCATGTGAGACAGCAGTGCCACCTTCCATACAACATCAAGCCCTTCACAGATGAGTTATTCTGTGACATTGTTCCCCTTGAAGTTTGTGATGTATTATTAGGACAACCATACTTGTGGAAGCAACATGTTGTTTATGAATCAAGGCCCTGTGTCGTTATTGTTCCTTTGGGAAATAAGTTGTACACGATATCGGAGGTAACACCACCTACCACCATCTCTTTGGTTACTTCAAAACAATGCAGTAAGATCATTTCCAAAACTATGAAATTTGTTTTCCTGGTGATACGTCCTCAAGGAAAGAAGAATATGGTGGCCACGACCTTGAGACAGGGCCCCTCCGCATGACAACTATAGATGGACAAGGTCGTGGAGGAGTACGAGGACATCTTCACCTTCCCCGCAGGGTTTCCTCTGCACTGTCAAGTCAAGCATTCCATTGATCTGACGCCAGGTGCACCACTGCCCAATGGATCAATATATCGATGCTCCGTTCTGGAGAACGATGAAATCAAGAAGCAGATTCAAGAGTTGTGATAGAAATGTCACATCCGTCCGAGTTCATCACCCTGTGGGAGCCCGATCGAGTTGGTACAGAACAAGGATGGGACTTGGAGACTCTGTATTTACTATCGGGCGCTAAACAAGATCATTGTCCATAATAGCTACCCGATCCCACAAAATATGACCTCCTAGACCAACTGAAGGGGGGAAAATATTTAAGCAAGATTGATTTGAAGTCAGGATATCACTAGGTACCAATCGAACCCTCTAATGTGTGGAAGATTTCCGTCAAAGCCAAGGAGAGACTTTTCGAATGGTTGGTATGCCTTTCGAATTAACGAATGCTCGTACAACCTTCATGAGGCTAATGGATGACATCTTGTAGCAATTCACCAACTCATTTGTAGTGGTATACTTGGATGACATCCTAATCTTTAGCTAGAGTTGGGAAGAGCACCTCCACTACATCTAGCTCTGATATCACTAATCTGGATCTTGGGGGGAGGCCCTCAAGATCTAAAAGATTGAAATGGGTCTTGGGGGGGATGCTCCCAAGATCTAAAAAATTGAAATTGTGAGAAGAAAAAAAGGAGAATGCCCAATAAAGAAAACCACAAAGAAACTTTTTATTAAAACCGATAATAACTATAAAGGCTACATTGTGGCAGGCCATCTGTCCTTTTACAAAATGCGACTTGTTACTTATAGTATTTTTTCAGTTACAATACCACAGGTCAATTCCATGGATAAATGAATACCATGGGTAGATGTCACAATACCACTGGACAATTCCATGGTTGAATGAATACCATGGGTGGATGTCACAATACCATGGGTCATTTCCATGGGTGAATGAATACCATGGGTGGATGTCACAATACCATAGGCAAATACCATGGGTGGATGTCACTTACAATACAATGGGTCGATAAATACCATGAGTGGATGCCACTTACAATACCATGGGTAAATTTCATGGGTGGACAAATACCATAGGTTGATGCCATTTTCCATTTGGATCATTCCTCCATCCTTAAGAAGAAATGGGCCCCATTGCGTGAAGTTCCATTCTGCGAAGCATTTGTTGAATATGAAGAGCCACTGAAGAAAAGAGTTTTATGTGGTTAACTGATAACCATGACGAGCGAAGATCCAAGGATAGAGATACCATGTAATGCTTATGACCAATTGTGATACTGATAGTGTGTGGCCTAGCAAATGGACTTCGATAAAGTGTGGGTTTGTGGATGACCCATAACCATGTTGAACAAAGATCTGAGGATAGAGATACCCTGTAATGCTTGTGGCCAACTGTGATATTGATAGTGTGCGACCTAGCAAATGGACTTCGATGAAGTCTGGGTTTTTTGGATGACCCATAACCATGACAAATGAAGATCCAAGAATAGAGATACCTTGTAATGCTTGTGACCAACTATAATACTAAGAGTGTGCGCCCTATCAAATGGACTTCGATGACAAGGATTTTGTGCAGTTGACCCAACCATGATGTTGGTTGTTGATGAAGTAGAAGGTACCTACATAGCTTAGGGTGGGAGGGAACATCTCCAAATAACCCAAGCTAAATGTTGTTATGCTGAAACTAATGAATGTGAAGCAAGTGCCTACTAATGTGGGGAGGGAGTGCACGTCTTCAATGGGAACTCACTCTGAATGTTGCTCTAGAATTAAAATGGACATAACGTGGTCAATATAACTCAAAATATTTATTATAACCTATTTTTGGAAGCAGAAGGACCATTTTGCATCTTCCCATGTGCTGGAAATCCTTATTTGGACACACTAGAATCTCCGATTCGCCCTGCAATTTTTCCGTCATCACAAAAGTTCTGAAAAAAATAGTCGATTTTAAATGAGCGATATCTTCCACGTCCGAAATCCGATTCGACCCATTTTTATTTTTTTTAATTGGGTGATTTTTCAAGAGGATCTCAGATGTACAATAATTTTCTGAAATTCTGTACAAAAACCTCAAAAAATGATAGGAGAGTCACTGTCCACCAGTTATCATCAATAACTTGACTTTCCTCCACTGTGAGTTCCTCCAAAGATTATTCCAAACCTGGTCAGGGTTTGGATAATCAAAACCTATGGAAATGTGTTTAGCTTCTTTGAGGTTAAAAATACCTTCAGTGTTTTGACCCCATCTCAATTGGTCAGATGAGGAAGACACTAAAATCTTCCTCTTCTCCAAGTCAAGAGCAAGGGAATTCACCTAGGCTTTCAAAGGGCTCTCTTCATTGTGTCCATGATTCTTCCACATTCACCATTTTTCATTGTCCCTTTCATGATCTCAGAAGTCACTTACCATGAGAAAACCTTTGTTATCGGCGTTATTTTTTAGAGTGGTTAGTTCTTCTCTAAATACATTTGGTTCCTAATGCAAGTTATCCTCCCAAAACTGAGCAAGGTTACCGCTCTGATCTCCCAAAAACTATGCTTCTAGACAATGCCTCTATTCTCCCAAGCAAGGTTCCAAATGCAGGAGCCCTTGATGAGCCCTAACATTCTGATATGATCCCTCTCCTGCCAATTACTTGCATATTTCTTCTTCCAAAGCTTGGCCCAAGGAGTTGCCAATTCCTTGAGCCACCTCCACCACAAATTTTTTATCGAAACTCTGCTTAGGATTTCAGGGTCATGAAGCCCCAAACCTCCATAGGCCTTAGGTTTGCAGAGCTTATCCTATGCTATCAGCGCCCATGTGTTTTTCTCTTCCTCATTGCCCCAAAGAAAATCTCTTTCAATACTTTTGATTTATTGTATGACCTCGTTGGGAGCAGGGAGAACTAAAAACATGAATATGGGTATAGCATGCAAGACACCCTTAGTAAGCACAAGGTGCCCTACCAAGTTCAAAGACTTGTAGGTCCATTTCCTAACTATATCCTTAAGTTTATTGGTGACTGGTTCCCACACTCCCTTACTGAGAGGTTTGTCAATGAGAGGCAATCCAAGGTACTTGGAAGGCAACTGAGCCCTTTGAAACCCAAGAATTTTGGTGACGTTCCTCTGAATAGGAATGTCAGTATTGAAAAAAAAAACCTTTGATTTGTCAAGGCTTACCTCTATACCATCCACCATAGCAAATTATTTCAGTATTTGTTTGAAAGCTCTAGCTTCCTTGACCGTAGGAATTCCCTGCAACATTATATCATCCACAAATTGTTGATGAGTGGATGTATCCCTATCCGGGGTAAGTTTCAAACCCTGGATTCTTCCTTCAACATTTTCCATTTTGATCGATCTTCTTAGTCCTATCATGAGAACAACGAGGAAGGGGGAGAGAAGATCCCCTTGTCTAAGACCCCTAGAGGGAGTAAAGGTTCTAGATGGAGAGCCATTAAGCAGAATTGAGAAGTTAGTCATGCATACAAGGGCCATAACCCATCTTATCCAGCTGTGGCCAAAGCCATATGCTCTTAGCACTTCCTTAATGTAAGACCAACTTAGCTTATCATAATCTTTTGCTAGGTCTAGTTGCATGATCATACCAGCTTGCTTCTTGCTCTTAAGAGAGTGTACCACCTCATGAGCTTGTATTATGTTGTTGAGAATTACTATTCCTTCCACAAAACCAGTTTATTCCTTTGAAACAAGATCCGGAAGTAGAGGCTTCAGTCTGTTAGCAATCACTTTGGAGATAATTTTCTACACCACATTGCATAAGGCTATTGGTCTGAATCTATCTGGTGTCATAGATTTTTCCTGCTTTGGAATCAAAGCTCTGAAAGAGGCATTAAGATCTTTCAAAACAGTTTTGGATCTCCTAGATTCTTCCACAACATCAAGGATATCTTGTTTGATAGTTTTCCAACAAGCTTTGAAGAAATCCACATTGAACCCATCAAGGTCCAGAGCTTTCCCATTTTGCATCTCATTGATAACTTTACTAACCTCATCCTCCGACACTGGCCTGTTTAGATTGTGGTTGCCTTCCCTGGTTACAAGCTTAGGAATGAACTTTGTGAATTTGTTGATGAACCATGATCTGTCAACGTGAGGCTCCTTTGCTATGTTAAGGAAGTGTTGCACTAGGACAAATTCTATTTCTATGTGAGCGACAAGCTCTTTCCCTTGAGAATCTTTAAGCTTGGAAATTTTGTTATGGGATTTGTGATCCAAGGTTGATTTATGTAGAAACTACATGTTTCTTTCTCCTTCTCTGATCCACTACACCCTCAATTTCTATCTCCATAAAATCTCCTCTTGCATACACAAATATTCCCATTCGTTCTGAAGAGAGTCAGCTTGAATTTTCCTTTCCTAAGTAAACCATCTGAGATGTTGATCTAATTAATCTCCTGGATTTTCTTCTCAACTTCTTTTTTGGCTTTAAAAATATTTCCAAACTCTTGTTTGTTCCAATCTTTAAGCCTTGATTTGATGTGTTTGAGCCTCTGTTGTAGTATGAACATTTTGATGCCTTGAACGGGCCTTTCTTTCATAGACCATTTGTCAATATTTATGGTGAAAGCAGGGTGAGAGAGCCAGATTTTTTCAAACCTAAAAGGTTTTTTCCTTGGTGTTCCCATAAAAGAAGCTTCTAGCTGCACAGGCCAGTGGTCCAAGCCTCAAAAGGGAAGGATTAAAGCTGACATATCAAGGCTTGTGATAAGGAGTTCCTCTGATATTATGAATCTGTCCAACTTAGAGGCAACCTAAGAAGCCCCTCCTCTCTTATTATTCTAAGTAAAAATTCCATTTGTTGTTTTTGTGTCCACTAGCCCCATGTTATTCATGAAGGTCTCAAAGAGAATGGAGTCCCTGCCTAGTTTTCTTGTGTCACGTTTTTTCTCTGTAAGAGATCTAATCATATTGAAATCCCCTGCTAGAATCCAGGGCATATCAGGATATCTCTCCCTAAGTTCCTCAAGGGAGGTAAGAAGCTTTAGTTTGTCTTCTAGTTTTTGAGGGCCATAGATGTTAGTGATCATGTAGATCTCCTTATCCCCCAATGGTTGAATGACCATCGATAGATAATTCCAAGAATCTTCAACTTCCAGGATTCCAAGTTTTTGTGGATCCCATAGAGTGAGAATCCCCCCTACCAAGTTATATGCTTTAACCTCTAGATACTCATACTTGATTAACCACTTATTGTGTATCTCTCTGATCTTGTTCATCGAACATTTTGTTTCCTAAATAAAAATCAGATTTGGTTTTTCTTCATTTATTTGACTAGTAAGATTTCTTTGTTTCCTTCTACTACCTAGACTCCTTATGTTCCAGGTTGTAAGCTTCATTAAGAAAGGTTTGTAAAGGAGTAACTGGTAAGGTACTTCATCATACTTGAGTTTCTCATAAGTTTTCCACATTCGAACAACAACTCATTCTATTTTTTCCTTCCCCTTTTCCTACTCGAGTTCTTTGAAGAAGTCATCGGTTTAACCTCCATCGTTTTCACTCCCCTATTCTCTTGACTATCATGGTTTCTTTTGAATCCAGAGCACTTGGTTTGTGTTTTCCAGAGGAAGAGATGTTGAACTCTGTCAAGATCCCCTTTAGGTAGAGAGTCAGCCCCTTTGGTCATTCCATGTTCCAGAAATTTTTCTAGATCTAAATTCTCTCTTTCTAGAATCTCCTGCAATACGTGGTCTTCCGTTCCCACCTCACTAGGGGTCATTTCATGGTCCCTGTTGAGCTCCATCATGCTTGGCACATCATCTGTTTGTTTTCTGTTTTCTGGTATATCCTCCATGTTAGCATCCCTTTTCTTCTCATTGGGATTATTATCTGATACCTGGTTTGTCTCATTGATTTCTACTTATTCTTCTAAGATATTGAAACTATTATCGTTTGATTGTCTGTCTTCAGTGCCTTTCTTTTGGTACCTCTTACCTCCTTTCCCTTTACCCCAAACCTTAGTAAAACCTTCAGAATCCTTACCTGTAGGGGCTTTCGTGTTGTTTTCCAGCTTGTTCAATGGGTAGTCCCTATATAGGCGCCCTCAAACGTGTTCATAATCTACCACCTGCACCCATTCCTCGTCATATACTTCCAAAATGATTATATTCGAAAGTGCCCCAGATAAGTCCAAAATGATTATATCTGGGTGAATGAGGTGTATTTGCCTCTTAGAGTAGTATTTCAGATTTTTATAAAATGCCCTAGGTTGTTACCGATAGCCTTCAGAGACTCCGGAAACAAATAATCTAAAGGAAGGGAGTAGAGTCTTACCTATACCGACACTGAGGTGAAAGTTTCTCATTTTGGGACAAAGTTCATTACCCATGGTCTCATGTAAAGACCTGTATACGCGTAAAATTAGGGTCCTCCCTCGAACACTCTATCTTTGTCCTCTAAGATTGTGAACACTACCGTGAAGAAACCCTTGGACCCTAGGTGAAGGTCTATGTTCCCCTTTGGTTTCCAGTGGTTCCCTATCCATGCTTGTAATGCCTTCTCCATCGGCGAGATCCCCATAAATTTACAGATAACAACATATTCTGCCATGTGTTCTCTATGCACCTGTAGCACTGGGTCACTTAAGATGACTTGAGGAATAGTGGTCGCCTTGGCTTTACATGTCCCTGATGTATTCATGCAAGCAAATTTCTGAATGCTACCCTCTGTCCTCTTCTCCTTACCAGCTTTCTCCTGGATCTCTTCCTATTCTTGAGGTGTGATGGTTTCTGATTTTTCTTTATTCATAACCTCTGTTGCGACCTCTACTGATTTCTTGAAACAATGGGGACCAACTCCCTTGTTTCTGTCCGCAACCAGTTGACTCTGGGAGGGAGCAGACCTCCCTCCTCCATGCCCTGCCATGGTAACCAACTACACAAATCCTAAAGAAAAACCCGTAACCCCTTCTTCCGAGTTGTCAATTTATTTATAACTCTCTCCTAAGATGTAATATTATTCATAGGGTTTATAATATAAATTCTTGGGTTTAATATAAATCCTTTGGTTTATAATCATGGTCATCCATGGTCCAATGTCACATTGTGACAAAGATTTCCACAATATCAAGATCAACTATGGTCCAATATCTCAATGCGACAAATATTGTCTCGAGATAAAAATCAATCATGCTCAACCATAGTCGAACGTCGCTTTGTGACAAATATTGTCCTAAGATGAAAATGAACCATGATCAACCATGTTTATTTTAGGTTTTATATACATTCAATATAGGGTTCAACAGTGGTAAATGGTGGTCAAACATGTTTATTTTAGGGTTTATAATGCTTATCTTAGTGTTTTTATACCTTGGGTTTATAATATTTATCCATTCAATTTAATATTATTCCCTTGGGTTTATTAATCTAAGGGTTCATATTCCTATGCATAGGGTTTATAATATTAATCTTTGGGTTTAATATAAATCCATTGGGTTTATAATGATGGTCAACCATGGTCCAACATTGCATTGTTACAAAGATTGTCTCCAAATGAAAATCAATCATGGTCAACCATGGTCCAACATCACATTGTGACAAATATTGTATTAATATGAAAATTAACCATGTTCATATGTCACATTGTTACAAAGATTGTGTCCATATGAAAATCAATCATGGTCAACCATGCTTAACCATGGTCCAACGTCGCACTGTAATACATATTATCTTTATATGAAAATCAAGCATGGTCGATCGTGATTCTTTAATGGTTTATATTATTTATCTTAGAGTTTATATACCTTGAGTTTATAATATATATCTTTGGGTTTAATATTATTTCATTGGATTAATAATCTCTTAGGTTTTTAGTATAAATCTTTTGGGTTTATTATTTCCTTTGGTTTGTAATATCAATCCCTTGGGTTTATTAATGTAAGGGTTCATATTTGTAGAGTTTAATGTTATTCATAAGGTTTAGAATACAAATCTTTGGGTTAATTGTTAATAATGAGTAATTTTTTCATTAATTATTATGCAAATAGTATTTATTTTTAAAATCGCTTTGCACTTATTTAATAATATTGATTCTTATTATTAACCATACTATTAATGGTCTAGTTATTATTGATTTATTAATTACTTATTATTATTAAATAACGTGGTTATAATACTAAAATAATAGCCATATTATTATGGTTAATGGTTAATGTGGTTAAATAAATAATAATATTAATTTATTATTATACATAATTATTTAAAATTATTTATTTGTTTATAATTTTATATAAACTATGAGCCACACTCCAATTCTTCTTGACTTATTAAAGACAACCCAATTTTGCAATCTTGGAATGCTTCTTTCCCCTCCTCTTCATAGAACGAGGAGTTTTGAGAATGAGAATTTAAACTCTCTTTTTTGATGTATGATAGCCACATTGGTCTTAATCGATGGTTATCTTTCTCATTTAAATCATTTTTAAAATAATTATTTGTGAATTAATTATTATTAATATTTATTTTAGTCATACTATTCAATTTATCAAACCTAAAACATGAATAATATTAATTAATATATAGTTCGTATTAATATCATCATTATTTAGTATACCCTACTTTGATATAATATAATAATAATAACAATAATTTGTGATAATAATGATGATGATGATGGTGGTTAATGTCCATTGACACCAAACTTTGTTCTATCTAACCTAAAGAAACAAATTATTTAGTTTGATTTAAGATTTTTTTCCTATGCTCAAAAAACTTGGAGAGAAGCCTCCCGAGCTCACTGTAATTTTGACAACGTAAAAGGCTAGGAAGGTTAGTTTTGCAACAAAGATTTTGAAACTAAGATCTAATGTGGTTGTACGCGGGGCACTCTAAAAGGAAGTGATTTTCATTCTCGATGTTTGTATTCTCACAAAGATGGTAGAACCTTTCCATCCATGGTGTTTTAGGAACTGCCTAACGGCCCGTTTCACTATGGAGCTCATGAGAGTTTGTTTTAATCTTGGCTATATTAATTTTCTTCTTTGAGCTAGTTAAAACAAAGAGATACTTTTGATCTTCTAGGGTGGGGTTGATGACCTCCTTATAATATCTTAATTTTATTTTAGCTGCTAAATCTTTCTCACACCACATGTTTTTTCTTTGAACTTAGAAGTAACAATATTTTTAATGTTATTAATGTTTTGCAATGCAACATTCTCGTCGATCTCCCAATGGTTTAACCAGGCCCTGATGTCTTTATACCAACCTTGTTTGAGCCTTAGGTGGTTTTGGCTGGAATTTAAAGCTAGCTTAGGAAGTCTATGGTCTCCTATGTTATTGAGTTTGTGCTTGTACAATAGAAGCCCGGTCATAGCTATGCTCTAGATAGGGGAAAGACCCGCTTCTATAAGGAGAACATCATAGGGTGTGTTGCTTTTAATTTTGAGGTTATATGTTTGAAAACACTTATGGATTTGCTCAATCTTTCTCCAGGATTCTCTAGAGATGCCTCACATCCATATAAGATAACCGGAGTGATTAAAGTTTCAAAGAGGAACTTCTTTCTATCCTACATTACGAG